>CAUYQG010071736.1:0-20947 GCA_963574415.1 Tarsius wallacei | reverse complement strand
ACACATGTACTCAAAAGTTTAATACATATTTCTATCACAACTTCTTTTAAAAAATATGTATTCTTACTAGATTAAAATATTGGAGGGTTAAAGATCATTCCTTACTTAGCTTTGTTTTCCTAAACCATGATAGAGCTTGGCACACAGTAGGTGTCAAATATGTACTTGTTAAATTAGATAACTTTATAAACTGTTAACAGGAAAAAGTATATATTGTGTATTATGTAAGAAATCACTTTTTTTTCTTTTATGGAATCTGAATAAAACATTCAAAGATGTTATTAATCTATACTAAAGGAAAATATTAAAAGTGGATGTTTACAATATGGAACCTGTTAGAATTTTTTCTTATTCTTCAGTTTCAAGATAGACTTGTGTTACACTGAATTCCAAGTTTCAATATGTTGTGATATATCAAGAAATCTGAATTTCATGGGTTCCACATAATACCTTAATAAATTTTTAGCCAATTATCATTAGTGGTCATCTGTCAACATTTTTTCAGAATGTAAATTCTTGTCAGTAGACATATCTGCTCTATTGTATTATCGCAATATTGTAGAGATATTATAATTTTAAATTCTTTTCATAACAATTATAATAATAAATAAGATCAATCATTTTAAAATACAGGAAAGAAGAGACTGGACAATATAAAAGCTTGAAATTATGAGCATAATATATCTCATGCCATCTATTTTTTATGCTGAAATATCCTGCTTCTGTTGTGGAATAAAATTTGTAGTTTGTTTAGCAGAGCAGAAAGCAATCCAACACGAATTGATAGAATACAATAAAAAAACATTTTAGCTGGCTAAAACTTCAAGAACAACATATTACCCAAACTGGTATATGACCAAAACTCTAGGATTTAATGGCTCTATATCATTTTTGTGTTTGTTTTTGTGAAAATTGTCAGAGGTTCTATAGTTATTCCTATTTCACATTTAAAATATGACTCCATTCTCCATCAGAAAAAGCAAAAGATGCAGAGTTATGCAATGAACCATGCAGTAAATGCAAGAAAAAAACACATCTCTAAGATTTAGCAAAAATACTCTCTCTTATTTGTCTATATAAATTCTTTATCCTGAAAGTGTTATTATCAAATGAAGACCCAGTGATGAGTCTCACTGGATTTTCCTAAATAAAATGGGAAAGCTTCTGGAATTTCCTAAGCAAAAAACAAAACAAAGCAAAACAAAAACATGAGCTTTCATCTTTCTTTTTCTTTCTTTCTTTCTGTCTCTCTTTTCTGTTTTTGTTAAGTCAATTCTACCCTAGAAGACTGTATTCTGAATTGCTAAATATAGTAACACTTTTACTTCAGTACTGACAGAATCATCATGCAAATCAAATATTTTTAAGTACACAATCACACATATGCACATATACACACACTCAGAGAAAGTTTTGGAGGAATCAATACTGGCAAGAAAGAAGATACTTAGTGTTATTTAGAGTCTACAATTTTATGGGCTCGACTTCTATTACTCTTCAGAATTAATAATTCCAAATGACTCACTGTAAGGAATTTTACTTAAGAATTTGTTGAAACTTAGATTGATTATTAAGATAATATAATTCCAGGATGATAAGACTAGTGGGTTTGTGTGAAAGAAAGGCAAGGGATTAAAAATAAGTCTGTTGTTGTAAAGTAGTATGGCGGCAACCACAAATGATGATCATATCTTTAAATAAAGACACATACAATGGCTGTCTTAGAATATTTCTTGTTTCTCTTTAAAAAAATAAAAGTGCATTTCATAATTTTTATGTTTAATGCTTATACTAAACATATACAAGCACACAAAGAGACAGAGATTAAAGAAGGAATCACAGAATCAGCACCATGAAGATGGAGAAAAAGGGTATATGTAAATAAATTAGCTTGAGAATATCCCAAATGTATGCTGCTCCCAGCATAATGATGAACATAAGTCACTGAACTAAAAACAATGCTAAGAATAATTGAATGAGAAATTAAACTAAAGGCTAAATCTTGCTTATCTCCAGTCGACTGATTTGTTCAACTTGAGAGGACTCTAGTTGGACCTGTACCTTTCTTTTTCTTTCTTTATGCAAATAACATTTTTGAAGCATTTCAGCATTCTCATTAGATACAGGCTGACGGGCCTAGAGTTTACTTTTCCTCAACTCATCTCTAATGAACATCTTCAATACCACAATGTGGTTTAGAGTACCAGCCTGTACTCTGCATTAAGATGAATATCAATCAGAACCTTACCTTGGATTCTTCTATTCGTTGGCGATATTATCTTAGCAAATCATTTAATCACTGAAAATCTCTGCTTCTACCAAAAAATGGTCACTTTAGTATTTGTGTTCTTGATTTGGAATATTGTTTGAATGATGTTAACTTCCTTAAGAGAATTCTTGTTAGTGAAGATTAAGTTGTCAATAAATTTCAATCATAGTGGTTGTTGCTGTTGTTTTTATTTTAATTCCTTCTGTCTTTTTTTTACTAGCTCTTAAAGTTTTTTGTAACATCGCTCAGAAGCAAAAGCCTTTCTGATGAGGTCTTCCATGGTAAAATATTATTATTGAGCGACTCAGAGTTTACTCTGAAACATAAGTTGGTTCTTTTATAGCCACAGTATTTTTGCTACATTAGCTTCATGTGGATATATAGCCTATCTTCTTTCTGAGGTAAAGTCCGGCCCAGGCACAATCAAAACTTACTTTTTTAAGATAATCACTTTATTCTGATGGAAAGAAAGAACATCTACTGATTTTTCACATTGTTTTAGCACTGCAGGGTCTGCTAACTTTTGGCTTTCCATACTATTTTGCAGATTAAGACTATAATAAAAGTGAATTAACTGACAATGAATCAGTGGCAACATACTCCCTTAACTCCTATTCAAATAATTTAAAAAGAAATTGAAAACCCAAAACATAATCTAAAATGTTATTTTTTAATAATATCTCAAATTATTTGGGGGCTATTACACCTTATATTATTGTACCTATTGATGTTCTTAATATTAAAAAAATATTAAGAGGCATTTACTTTTTCCACTCTCACTCATTTCAAGATAAGAATGTTTTACTTTCTATTATTTAATCCATTGTTTTGACTGTCTGATCCTTTTGTGAATGTATGTAGTGTGTATGTCTCAATGTTGCGTGTGAGTGTGTGTGTGTATGTGTGTGTGCGGGTGCCCAAGAGCAGACCCATTATTATCAAAAGGCCAGCAGCACTAAAGGATTGAAGCAGTGACCTGAAGGTTAAATTCCACAGCGGTAATCACTAAGCAGTTCTCCATTATAGTTGTAATAAAAAGACTGGGACTGCTGACATCTGGTACCTCCCATCTAAAACCTTTAAAACTGTTTGGGAAAAAAGCTTTTATTCAAGAAGTGAACAAAACTCTAGGTGTGTGTTACTTAAAGATTTAGAAATTTCCTGTAAGGTATGCTGTTAAAGATGCTCAGAACACATCTGCACTAGAGCAAAATGCTAAACCACACTGTTTCAATTTTATACTCTTTTTCTTGACCTACGTAAAGAGTGGACATGATGAACAATCAAGTTTCACACTATTTAAAAAATTATTTGATAAAATAAACATATTTGACTTTGTCAAGACCTTAACACAAAATGACTAAAATGTCTATAAGATCAAGCATATTATTTAAACCTCATGGGTCATAAAGTGTTACCAATGACAGTTTTTGTTATATGCTTAGTTTAATTTAAATAAATTATACATTCTTTATGTACTTAATTTCAAAAAGGGTTTCCCAAGAAAAAATTTATTAAGTGGATTTACACATACTAGATAATATTATCAGCAAACAATAAATTCATGAAAGTTGCAATGCATTTCTTAGTTGTAGGCAAAAATTAATTATATTTTACTTTAATTTTATATGATATCATAAGGCTTTGCCACTTTCAGAAAATTTTAAATGTGTACAGTAATACAAGCTATAATCTGGAGATACATTTGCTCTAACAATCTATGTAATTTTACCAGCTATCAAGGGATAGTCTTCCATTTCCCCAAGGGAGCCTGTTGATTTACATACGCTCTCACTCTGGTTATTTTTAAATAACAGAAGTATGCCAAAATAAATAAATAAACAACAGCAACAAAACGACTATTTGTCCTTGAAAATACACTAAGATTCGAAGGGCAACAAATACCCATGTACAAATTACTTAAGACCACTAATAGAAAAATATAATGATCAGATGACAAGTAGTGTATGATAAAAAGGCAGAAATGTTCCAGCTTTCTGCTTTTTGTGGAATACATACTCGAATGATGTAAGTTAAATTCTATTTATTCCTTGAATCGTTTATCTTTTTTATGTAGTACAGGTTCTATAGATATTTGTGTACTATAAACAAATATCATTCTTGCTCTCTGAGGATTTTCATCAAGGAATTATAGAAAGTTCACTTAATTTGATACTAAAAGATCAGAGCTTACTTTTTGGTTTTGCTAATTACCAATTTTGGTGTCTAAGCAAATTCACCAATCCTTTGAGCTAGTATTAGTAAAAGTTGTGTAATAATCCTCTCCTCATGGGTCATTATAGATTTAGAAGAAGATATATATAAAAGTCTTTTGTAAACTGAGGCAGTCTGGATACTCAAGGACTATTACTGTTTTTGATTAAATAATTACATTAAAAAATAAGACAGATTTTGAGAGAGTCAAAGTAAAAATGCATACACTTTCCCATCAAAGAAGAAAAGAAAATGCTCCATGGAGAAGGAATGTTTGAACTGTGTCCTGAAGGATTTCTATTTACATTTACCTTCAGAGAATGATCACCATTAGGAAGATTATTCCAGGAGAAAGTCATTCAAATGGTATTTTGAATGAGATAAAGAATTATGGCTTATTTCATATGGGGAGGACAAAATTAGGTTTGAAATAATATCATGTTCAAAGTGTAGAGAGAGAATCTAGTGAGTCCTGGGTAGGGAATGGCATACAAATTTGTGTGGCTGGAAATAAAGAAGCCTTATATATCTTCAGAAATAGATTGAGACTGAAAAATATAAGCATTTATTCAAGGTACTTTGGAGAAATTTTTTTTCTATTTTACTCTATTGAGCAATTTCACAAGCATTTGGAAAATCAAAGGCAATCATAGAGTAAAATATAATATTCATCATTTGCTTTACCAGAGATATTCAGAAGTCTCAGCATACTTGGGAAATATATTGTATAAGTTTAATGAATATGTAAAATTTGTGAATTCTATGCCATGTCTGTAACAAAGACAAGAACAAAATGTTTGAGTTAGGAGTAAAGGAAATAGGAATCATTTAAATGTAGGCCTTTGAAATGATTTCCTCTGGAGTCAATAGATGATTCTGCTGTTGCTTGTCCTATTTGATCAACCCATAACACTCCTCTCTCATCCTCCCTTCTCATTGAATTTACAAAAAGGTTTGGACTGGAAGGCATCAGGTGCCCATTTTCCTAGGCACAGTTAAACACTCAGATGCATTTAAATATTATTCTCATATTAATACTCTCTCATTCATCTTTAGCTATTTATTTACAACTGTCATTTCTCAGCAGAAGAGTATATCATATGCAGGAGTAGATATGTCTACTTCCTGCCCGTCTTTCTTTACCTCTAGTGTCTCTTTGCAGTGTTCATGAAAAATGCAGCTCAATCCCCTTTCAAAAAAGAACTTGTCAATCAGCTGTGAGGAGAGCAGTCAGTTGATACTCTCTACCTGCTGGCCTTCAAGACCTACCAAAACATTTTTTATTTTATTTTTAAATTGTGGGGTACAATTCAGGGTTAGGTATATAAATATTCATTGTGCAGTTACCCTTGTTGATGAGGTGTGCCCCCTACCTCCCCAGGCAGATCTCCACTACTGTCAATCTCACCACAGTTTCCTGCTATTGTCAATCCTTTTGTTAAAGTGTTACAGTAGTTGTTCAAGTTCCACTTATGAGTGAGAACACGCGATACTCAAATCTTTGTTTCTGTGAAAGATCACTCAGTATTATAAACTCATACCAAAGCATTTAAGCTGAGGCCACTCATGCTTTTCCCAGGCAGCCCCTAGGCAATGACTGAGCACAATGAGGATGGTAGAGCTGCTCATTTCTGCCCTCTATGACTCCTCTATGGGAAATCTTTTTGCTGAAGCAAAAAGCCCTTTGTGCTTGTTGAGAATTTCTCAGAGCTGCTTCCCAGGATGAGACTCTTTCTGCCCGTCTTTCTTTTTTTTCTTCCTGTCTTTACACTGGTGTCATATAGTGTAAAGACCTTTTCTGTTCTGCCTACTTCTCCTCCCTCTCCTGTTTTTCATGGATGTGTCCCTCAATAAATCTCTTACAATTCTATGTTGACATTTGAAGATCCAACTCACACAATCTCAAAATAACCAGAAGTTATTTAAAACAATATGTAGAATAAATGAATAGATGAATGGATGGGTGAGTGGATGGGTGGATAGAGAGCATCAGAGTATTGCTAGAAGTGAGTGAAAAGTTCAACGTGAAGAAGTAAAATACAAACTTGACTGATTTTCTAAACTTGCATATAATGCCAACCTTTAAACATAAACTATCTTTATCACCAATATTCTATCACTTATTTATTTTTGAAAAAAGATTGAGGAAATAATTGGCAACATGAAATATTATAAAGAAAATATGATCTATATATATATACATTGCATGTATTATATATAATTTTCTAATACTTCCTGAAACTAATAGCATATATATATGTCATACATCATGACATATAATTTCATCCACACAATAAATCTAGAAGGAAATTAGAACTCTGAATTCTGAAATAAAAAAATTAATGTAGCTAGCAAGTGGCAATGATGGAATTTCTGTTTCCTTTGATCTCAAAGATTCAAGGCCGAGTCCTTTAATAAGGCACATTTCAAGGCTTCAAAGTTAGGAATTCACTACAATAGAGAAGTTTAGGTTATAATTATATCAATATATGTCAACTTTCATATAGTCAAGTGCATAGGTTTTCATTTGTTATAACAAGTTGAATTAAAAAGTGATCTTATATTCTTATTTTACAGCTAGTAGCACTTTAGAAACATTTTCATTTAGTTTGAAGAAAATATCCCCCCCAGTAATAATGTTTCTGTGTGATAAATGTCAATCTTATTACATATCCACTTTGAATACCCCAAGACATAATTTTAAAAAACCCTACCCCCCACATTTAGTTTGCATCTCCAGCACAAACTCTAAGAAATTAAAGGACAATGTGATGGATGGCAGTTGTCTCTAAGTAAAAGAGTCTTAGAGCTAATGTAATTACACAAATGCTCATTTTATTACATCCTGTATATCCTGAATTTTTGAACAGATGCCATAAATGATCAATTACTTCAGTGACTGGTAATACCAAGTAGCAGGTAGAAACAAATCTGGACTGTGTTTCCCTAAATAGACTTTTGAAACTTTTGAAACTAAAGGCAGCAGTTTTACCCTATTTACCATTTTTCAATTAATCATATGCTAATTGACTTAGTAAGAGATGTGTTGGCTGTCTAACTTATTTAGAATTATCTCTCCAGAGCTGACTGTGAAACCAAAGTGCTCTTCCCCACCACATGCGTGCTTGTTAAATCAATAAGTCAGGAAACGTAAGGTTGCTGATGACATAAATGTGTCAATTTTTCCCATGTTGTTATAGATAGACACTTAAAATCTGGAGAGATAAATTGGTTTAAAAATGCTGGAGACTGGTGCGTTCATTTTCAGAAGCAATTCCTTTTTTTCTGCCTCTGATTGTATTTGACTTTAAAAATAGCAAAAGTCAGTTGAGTGCCCCAACAATAAGAGAATGTTTGCTGATTACAAACAAGAGATACCAGTTTTGTCTCTGTTTTTGTGATTAGCACAGTATTATTTATCTCTGCATGCCCCCCTTAAATTTGAGGATTTTCTATTTCTTCAAAATAGTCACAGATGGTGGCAGGCAATTACATGATAGTAGGTTTTCCTGAGCAAAGTCTTGGAATGCCAAACCTTACCCTCTGATGTGCTGAGTGATTCACCTTGAAGGGCCGTTTTATTTTATGCCCTGTGACCCAGAGCTTTGACATAACTATAATTCCCAGAGGGTCTCATGGCACCAGGAATCTGTCATTCATAGCAACAGTAGGATGGTTTCTACTATATTAAGTCACATTCTTCTCTCTCTCTGTCTCTTTTGAAAGTAATTTTATGAAAGAAAAAACAATCATTGAGCACAAAAGAAAGTTATTTTCAGGTGTAAGTTTGATCTAGCTATGAGATCTATATATTTTAAGTAAGTTAAGTCAGAGAACATGATGAAAATCAATGTTAAAAAATTTATTGTAAGCAGGCTAGTTTGGATAAGTAATAAATAATATCAAATTTGACCAAATAAATGTGACATGCTTTAATGTTTCTATTTGGGGTGTACATGTAAAACAATGCCCTAGCAAGGTGTGTTTTTGCTTACAACAGATTTATTTTCATAAACAATCACAGAAAGCTAATGAGTATTTTTAAATGGTGGAATAAATTCAATAACCAAAATAAAAATGGAGACATTTCACTGCAATACAGTTAAGCATTTCCTAAGGTAGATGTATTTTAAAAGAATAAAATCGTTTACTTAATTAAGTAATTAAGTGCACTATTGCACTTGCCTGCTGAAAGGCTGACAACAAGAGGGTAAGTAATGCTTTTGGCCTTTTTTGAGCATAAAATCTGGATACAGAAGCAATATATATGTGAAATTGCCAAATACAAACATAAAACTAATTCAGTCTCCTGATAGAGGTCACTCTATTTTAAATTGGTCAGAGAGGGTTTTAAAGAAAGGATACATAATGAATAGAGAAGATAAATAGAGAATTTCCAGTAATGACCTACAGATTGCAACTGATATAAAGATTCCAGAAATATACATATACATTTATATACTTTCCCATATTTATGTAAGTCCTGTTTTTAAATTTTCACTCCAAATTTTTCAATATTGTGTGTGATATATGTGTGTATACACACACATACACACACATATATACACACACACATATATACACACAAGCATGCATAAATATGGATAGTAGACTAGATACAGTATATAAAGCTACTTTGAATTTGAAAATTTAAATTTTCTGTCATCTTCCCTGGCTCATAATTGTCCTATAGCAAAGTAGTATCAATGCTAGTCTAAATTTTTTTTTGAATTTAGGAAGGCAAATTTTTTAACGGCAGGATATAAATATATAAGGCAGTGAAGGGCAGTGCAACAGAGAGAGGCTGTCTGCCTCAAGTCTGATTTTTTCAAATCACACACCCATAACAGCCACATCTCTCCTGTAGGCCTATTGTAGTCATCTCTATGGTTTTTCATCTATTCTGCCTTTAAGAAATAACTGAGTAATAATTGTTGTTATTTATAAAAATCTAACTTGCATGGGAAATTGACTTTAATATTAGAAAGACTGATTTACGGAAGATACTAATCATTCAGACTGTAAATCTGTGGAAGGAGTTACCATTGGTTTGCTGTTTGACTTAGATGTCTAACGGATTACATAGTAAGAACCAGAGATCCTAGTTACAAATCCCAATTCTACCTCATCCTAGGTCTTTGATTTTGAAAAACATTTATTTTCTTATCCAGTCTTATATACGACAAAGATGACATCAGCAGCCCCCTCATTTCTAAGTTTAAATGGGTTACTTTTATGATAGTGTCAAGATAAACCATATGTTTGGCACTACATGTTTTTGTAACTAAAAATACATCTCAGTACCCTTGATGCACATATAGGTATCATGCATCACCAGCAGAGGTGCAGAGTGCACACTATTCCTTAAATTTAATTGTTCATATAGTTTATGTTTGGATTACTAGATCATGAATTGTTGGTGTTCTGGTCTACCAGTTTGCAAAATACTGGAAAAGCGGTAAACCAAGATTGTCTTTCAGTTTTCTTCCAAATTTGACATACTAGAAATCTATGACAAGACAACAAAAGTAGCAAAGGAGATACCACTAAGGGAATGTGATCCAACATCAAGTAAATCACAACAGATGGTGACAGATGCTTATGACTTTCAGCACCACTACCGATTTTCTCTTTAATCTATGCAATTTTTATTCAATTCAGAATTCTTGACACAAGGTTTTTATAGAAGATTTGCTAATCGAGGTCCAAAACATAAAATATCAAATAGAACCTTAGCTCCAACAAGTTGAAGTTTCTACTTATGTGGTCACCACAGGCAGTCTCTGCAATGATTCTGTCTTTCTCATGCATGTTCAAGTGGCACAAAATATTCCAAACCATGACAGTCTAATAAATGATTAGTATTTACTAATAGAGCTCATTGTCTACATATATTCTATATATCTTGCTATACCAATAAAATAATCATTATAGAACACAAATAATATAAGCAGGTAGGCACACACACAAGGTGTTTCATAAAATGAAAGTATTTGTTTAATGACAGTTTCACTAAGGCAGCACTATTCTGAAATCTCAGTTTTGAAGAAACTGAAAAGGTTTAACAGATAATTTAGATTTATTGAATTTTGAAAAAAATGATGTGATCTGGATAGGTAGAATATAGAAGAGAACCAAATGCATTAAAGAGAACAAGATTACAAAGGTGGGGAAAATGAGAAGTTTGGGAAAAAGTTTTGCTTAGCAACTTGACCTGAAAAGAAATGTAGATATCAAACAGAAGATAAACTTGGTCTTATAAGTAGAGTCAGTTTATCATCAGTATCAACTTATTTAATAAATATTTACAGTTTTGAGCACCTGTTGTGTGCAAGACATTATGCTGGGAATTAGGTAAAACATAACCATCAGTAGTTTGAAATGCAATAATTTTTCTTTTTCTTCACATCCACTAAAAACTCACAGTGATTTATGGCAAATTTATCTTGAGGTAGAAGAATCAGATTCATTATTGTTACTGTATTTTAGATCATTACTCCTTTATGTTCTGGTTAGGTTTGATTTTTGAATGCAGGTGAGAAACATACAACAGAAAAAAACAAAAGAGTAGCAAAAGATGACCATGTATTTTTTTAGAAAATCTTTGGCCAAGGTTTCAGTGACATATAACATTTGCTCTTCATGAATGTTAGCTTTGTCGTCCTCATGCTGTCTAGTGACAACAGTTATATTTCATTGTTATATTTACCTTTGGAGCATTGCTTACCAGGCATTACTATGAAAGGTAGGTTTCTTACCTTTTGGGATTGGTACTGGTGTCTCAATGTGTTGACTAATTTTTTCATAGGGTGTCAATAACCGTAAATGATGAGAAAGGGCAAAGTGTTCTCTTGTGATAATCTTGGTTTGCACTACTGGTTTTCTTTCTTGTTAGCAATTTAGATGTTTTTGATAGTATAATCACAAAATTTAGTCTAGGTAGATTCAAAGATGACCCAAATTATTTTTTTTGCTTAATTTAGTATTTTATTAGGAGATTAACTTCATTTTTATATTGCATGAACCTGTCACTTGTCTTTCAGAATATAAGATTATGCTATTTTCTCATGAGCCACAGGTATAGGTAGAGTAAGCTAAGAAGTATATCTCTCCCTTCTCTGATAATTTTAAACGCATATTTGTCAGACTCAATGGAAACACGGTCCTTAGACATATTAGAACCAGGAAATTCCATTTTGAGAATAGATAATACAATGCTCATCTTTGAGAGTAGTGTGCAGAGAAAATATAAAAGAAAACAAAAGGTATTACTTATATAGATAAGGGATATACAAAGTCTGACAATTAAGTTCATAAACTTGCCACTGTGCACTTATGTTGGCAGCACTGTACAAACAACTTGGTAAGGCTTCATATCCTTGGTATATCAATGTCTCACAGCTGTGTTCATGTCAATGTGTGACAGTGGCTTACTGATTGAAGTTAATACTGTTGTTGCATTTTTTTTATGAGCCGTCGTGAGAATGTTGGAGCTTGAATTCAAACAATGGACAAACATTAACTTTCTTATCAAATTTGGCAAGAGTGAAAGTGAAATCAGGGACATATTAGTCCAGGTTTATGGGAATAATGCCATGAAGAAAATGGCGATGTATAAGTGGATTAAATGCTTTTCTGAGGGGAGAGAAAGTGTCACTGATGAAGAAAGGTAAAGACAGTCAATAATGAGCAAGACTGATGAAAACATGGCAAAAGTTCACTGAATTGTACATCAAAAATGTCGGCTGACTGTGAGAAGCACAGCAGACCAAATAAATATCAATAGAGAAACAGTTAGAAAATTCTTAACTGAAAATCTTGGCTTGAGAAAGGTGTGTGCAAATGGTCTCAAAGGAGCTCTTGCATCATGACAATGCACCAGCTCACACAGCACTATCTGTGGGAGTTCTTAGACAGTAAACAAATACCCTTCCTACTCATCTGATCTGGCCCCCTGTGACTTTTTTCTTTACCTGAAGGTAAAGGAAATATTGAAAGGAAGACATTTTGATGACATTCAGGACATCAAGGGTAATGCAATGACAGCTGTGATGGCCATTCCAGAAAAAGAGTTCCAAAATTGCTTTGAGAAGTAAATTAGGCATGATATCAGTGCATAGCTTCCCAAGGGGTTTACTTCAAAGGTGACTGTAGTGATATTCTGCAATGAGGTGTGTAGCACTTTTTCTAGGATGAGTTCACAAACAATTTTCAGATCTCATATATACATTTCCATTCATAATTTGGTAAGTGGTAGTTTCACCTAAACATTATTGCACAGCCTTTAACTGCCATTATAGGCAGCCAAATAAGAGGTTATTTATTTAACAGTTCATGGATCTGCTAAGTCTTGCTGACCTATCTGAGGTGGGATGATCAGTCACTCAAAGACCCATTTATTTGGCTTATGAATATGCTTTTCTAGGAAAGAGAAGTTTTCAGTATAAAGTTTGGAGCTCCTGGCTTTCATGAGTCATCCTTTAGTCCTTCATCAAATGTAGGAACTGAAAAAAATGTAAGATTAGAGAAAAGAAAGTATACTGGATTAGGTGTCAGGAAAGTTACTATTAACTTATACTCTGTCATTAACCAATTTTGTGATCATGGTTGCACCCTTTACTAAAACTAGATCTCAGTGTATTCATAAACTGAAGAAACTGTAAAATATACCATATTAAATTCCAGAATGATATGACATGACTGTTTTATGCTGGAATGGAATTGACAAATCAAACAACCTAATGTAATTGGGTATTTAGAGAGACCATAGCTTCTGAGACTCATAGATAATGTGGAAATGAAATAGTCATATGAACCATTTGTCCTATGGTGAAAGGCAAAGGTTGTGTTCTTAAGTCTCCAGTATAAGTCTTCAGAGAATCTCAAAATGTCCAAAGGTTTCCCCAAACTAGCTATTGCCTGGAATGCAGCTTGGAGAATTTATTAACTCACAACAGAGCAAAAACTAGATCCTGAAAGGAACTATGGGAGAATTGAGAGAAGAATCTATTTTCTCAATGTTTACTTTTTAAGACACATGAAAATGTAAAATTACAGCACATTTTCAGAGAACTGTAGAAAAGAGTTAAGTGAAAATTAAGTCACATAGTTTTTTTTTTTTAAAATCATGCAAATAAACATTTCTCTTTCATATAATATTTCTGCTTGAATTAAGTTTCTATGACTCTGTTTATTAATAGCCAAGAAAGAAAAAGAGAATAAAAGGGAGAAAGGAGTAAGGGAAGGAAGAAAGAAACAAACGAATAAAGGAGTAAGCTAGAGAAAGAAAGAAGGGCAAGAAGGAGAGAGAGACAAAAAAGAGAGAAACTGAATTTTCATTTGCTTGAAATGAATCTGTTTTAATTTGTTTGCCCCATATCTCAATGAGAAGTTGACTCTTATTTTACCAATTTAAAAATTATATTCTATTTTATACATATACACAAGAAAGAAAGTCATATTTTGCCGTCTTCTAAATATTTGTTTAAGTAAAATATATCCATTAGGCAGCATTTATTTACTGAGTTGGCTAGATTCAGAATCCTCTAAACGGCAGAGTGCTGCAATGTTCAAAGATTATTGTGGTGTGTTGCATTTTACATTCCCAAGATAGTATTTTTTTTTCCCCACAAATGCCCTTTTTAAGCACAGCATATACTCTAAGGGCCCCTGTAAGAATTTAAATGAGAATTCTTCAGAAGAAATAGTGTTGCAGAGTATTAACATTTAAACCTCTACTAATCCCTGAATAGCACCAAATATCATTTCTTTTGAATCAGGATACTGTATTATGCTCAAAGAAAGCAAAACTGAGCAAGTAGCATGGAAGGCATAAATATAAAGCATTTGGGTAATTATAGATTTCTAGTCATGCCACCACAATGGATTTTAGTCTAGCTATAATATTTCTGTTTTAAGTTCTGCATTTCGTATGGCATATAACCTGAAAACCTTTTAAAAAGTTAAAAAAAAAATACTTTAAAGAAGCAAAACGAAAACTGTCATAAAGACTTTTAGTAAGAAACATAATTACATTCTACTCTTTTTGCAAACACTAATTCCTAAAATTAAGTTTTTAGTTATTTAATAACTATAAATTACTAAATATTTAAACCTTGTAGTATATGCCTTTCCTTATAACTCAAAATACACTTATCTTTAATAAAATTTTATGTGAAAAATAAAATTATAATAGATCTGATTTTATGAAGTTCCTATAGGAAGTCTTCTGTTTGAAAATGTAGAGAAATAGAAAATATTTAGGCTATTAAATATTTGTAAAAGAAGCTACACAGAATATGATTTTAATGAAGATTTTTCACTCCACTTAATATATTACTGTACAGAAAAAAAAACCTTCTCCCATTAATACTTTAATTGCTTTCTTTTTGCTACAAATTTAGACTTGATGAAGTAGCGAAAAACATTACATGTATTTATGTTTCACTTGTTTCAAAGTCATATTTGATATACAACTGACAAGGGATAATGTCACTATATAGAAATATACAATTTAATATAATCTTAATGCAATAGGAAGCAGGAAATATATGCAGCAATTTCTGTGCTATTCCTCCATTCAACAATGGCACTATCATTGAGATAAAATTTAAAGTGAATGCTATTACCAGAGCTGAAAGTTTTACAATGCCCCTGAAATAAATGTCACAAAATTTGATATATGCAACACATACTACTCATATGTAAATTAGCATATGGGGAGTGTATGTGAATCAATGTTTCTGACATTTATTTCATGATGCTCTATAAAAATCTTTCAATTCTGCTTATTGTTCTTTTTTATTTCCCTCAAATGAACAAATCCTTCTCAATTATAGGGAAAAGTTCACATTAAAAATGCTGACACACTGGGTACCTCATTTATTTGAAGTGGTCTTAAAAGGATGCCCTAGGTTTCATTTTAATAATACTTCTAAGTATCTATGTAAATCATTTTAATTTTCACTGATAATTACTTTTAATTTCCTTTGTTATTTTAACATATAACATTTAAAAAAGTTTTTCTCTTTAGTTTCTCTCAATTCTAGTCAACACTCCACTCCAAGAAGAAATTAACTTACTATTCTTTGCTTGTCCTTACAAAATCATTCATCTGACCATTCCTATTGCTTACATTTTATTGAATTCATGAAAGTTATAATCTAACAATATTTTGTGACCACCATCTTCACATAATATGTTAGGAGACAGAGAATGCTGAAGCAGAGAGGTAATATATACCCTTTCTTCAAGAATCTTGGGATTCTTTACAGGGAATGCAACAAGCACTTAAATAACAAAAAACAAAAAGAATATCCCTAAGATTGCTATGGTGAGGTGAAAGATCTGAAAGATAGTTGTTACAGAAGACTTTGAAAAATGAATAACATTTTAATTACTTTTTTCCTGAAATATTAAAAATACGTCATTATGATACTAAATATTTGGAAAAAAGCTATACAGAAAACAATACAATAATATGCAATGACCAATGCTATGTATATGCATAAACATTTAAAAATAAACTTGAATGATACAGAATATAATTTTTTTACATATAAGTATATAATTTATTTTTTAGCTTACCATAACTTTCAATTATGACGATTTCTAATACAATAGATTTTAGAAACAATTAAGAAAAGGTGCTCTACATGAAGACATATTTTAAGCCACATTCAGAATGCAGGCAATGTGTTTAGAAAAGAACAAGTAAATAATTGTGTAAATTGAGGTGAAATAAGATATGAGTAGACAGAGAGTTACAGCCATATTTTTGAGGACCTTCAATGTGGTACTGAAAACTTTATGTCTAACACAGATGGATATGAAGAATCAATGGAGGATTTTGAATAGGATGTACTATAAGGGGAAAAGTTACATTTTTAGAGGATCAACCGTGTTTTGTTTTATTTTGTTGTTGCTTACGATTCGTTTGCCTGAAATGTATGAGAGCTGTTGGGCAGCTCTCAAGAATCCAATAGAGAAACATGTAAGATAAATTCAAATTTTTGATTAGACCATACATGAAGGAAACAGCTATCAGTTTATCCTGTGTAGCAAAGAGATTATAATAATGCCTACTTCAGATGTTTTATATAAAATGTTTTAAAAATTGTGTACCTGGCACACAGAAAATAAAACTTGATTTTTTCCTTCATTTTTAAAAGTTATTTTTCTTGTTATTTTGATGGTTATAATGGTAAAGAGATGATGGCGATTTCAGAAATAAAAGAAATGACGTTATACATTGTCCAAAATTTAGAAGATTGAAAATAACTGGCTTCATAGAAGTGTGCTAATAAAATAATGTTCCATTTACAAATAATTGAAAACAAAATTAAACTTATGGTAAAATTTAAACTTGTTTTAAAGAGAAAAGTTAACAGTTAAATATTTGATATGCTGAGTTGGAGGCAACATAATTATATAGAAATAGGGTTTTTCATCAAACAGTATTCATATAGATCTGATAGATACTATCTCTATAAATATTTAGAGCTCCTCCAAAAAGGAGGATTATAAATTCCAGCCATATTAAATACATATATGACTTCCTTTGGATTATGAATTTTGTGTAGAAATGACATGTGATACTCTTGGGAAAAGCTTTAAGAACCAGCATGTGTTTGGTATTTCTTATTGCAAGTAAAGGAGACTCCATCAGCCTACATCCCTATGTGAAAGTCACATGAAACAGAACTTAAATTTGAACCAGAAGGATATGCAGCAAGCATATAAATAAGCTTTTGTTGTTGTGAGGTAGTTCAATATTAATTATTGTTACTGCAGCACAACTTAGCCTTTCCTAACTGATACATTAAGAAGTAGATGAGCCGGACTCGGTGGCTCAGCCTGTAATCCCGCGCTTTGGGAGGCTGAGGTGAGTGGACTGCCTGAGCTCGCAGGTTTGAGATCTGCCTGGGCAACTTGGCGAGACCTCATCTCTACAATAAATCAAAAAAATTAGCCGGCCGTGGTAGCGCACGCCTGTAGCTCCAGCGACTTGGAAGGCTGTGGCGGAAAGATCGCCGGAGCCCAGCAGGTCGAGGCTGTGGTGACCGGGAGCGGCCACTGCACTCCAGTCGACAGAGTGAGACGCCAACTCAAAAAAAAAAAAAAAAGTAGATGAAAGATAAGAATTTTAAGATGGAATTGATCAGCACTGTTTAATCATTGCCTACTCTAGAAGAATATAGTATAAAACTATATATTTATCAAATCATCTGTAGAGTGCAATTTTACTAGTAGCATGGATGACAGATTACAGACATTAAAGAATGAAAATGTTGTCTTTCTTCCTTTGATTGTTACTATTTAGAATGACATTCTGAGGCTTTACTTTCTTATTTTGCTTCATTTTGTTTTATCTCCTTTTCTGGAGCTTTAAAGGAATTATTTGGACCTACAATGTTTTAAAATTTACAATATGGCTTGTTTGGGGGTATATCTCTAATATTCAGATAATGCAACTCCAAAATTAATCCTCTAAATTTTGTTTCAAATGTTATTTTATTTTATATTTTGCACTTTCTTTTCAGTTTGTGCTCTATTTTTAGTTATGTCCCCCTCAATTTTACTGGTTAAGTTTTTGGTGAATTAATTTTTAGCCAAGGTCTCATAATTTTAATTCTACAAGGTATTTTTTTATTCTCTGAAAGATGCATATATCTTTCTTTTTTCATAGATATCATGTATTTATTTTTCCCAGAATCTTAATAACAAATTTTATGAAATGTTCTCTATTCTGAATGCTAAGAATGGGAAGAAGTCTGGTTTGGAAGTCTCAATCTTCCTGAGGAATGCCTTTTCTGGAAAACTTTTATTTGATACTGTTCAAAGAATGAGTTTCCAGTTGTCTCCTGGGAAGTAAATGAGACAGTCTCCTAGCAGTGGTTATCTAGGGGAGGAGAACTGAGTATTCAACTATGTCTTAAACTCTAAAACATTCCTCTGTTTTTAAGACAATTTTTTAAAAGTAATTGCTGAAGATTCTGTGGGTACATCAGTCTATTCTTTGCCTTTCCTCACTGCTAGTTCAGATTCAATATCCTTAGCTCCACTGGATAATTTTCTATTGTCTACCTGTTCTTTAGGCTTCAATATTTTATTGTTAAAATTATCTCACAATTTATTTGCCTTTAGGGTTTATAGAAAAGAAAATTTGTATCACTCTTGGCTGCTTTCCTTTGGTGAGATTTCAGAAATTGGGGGCCCAGAAGTTTTTCTTTTCTTTCTTTCTCTAGTGCACGTATACACACACACACACACACACACACACACACACACACACACACAACTTTATTGAGATATAATTTATATATCATGCAAATAATTTGTTTCCTATTTACCAAAACAAATCAATGGCATTTAGCACATTCATACTTTTACAACCATTGTTACAATCTATCTATCTACATATATATTTTGAGTTAAGTTCCCACTCTGTTACCCAGGCTGGAGTGCAGTGGCACAATCATGGTTCACCACAGCCTCAATCTCCCAGGCTCAGGTGACCTTCCCTCCTCAGCCTCACAAAGTGCTGGGATTACAGGCATGAGCCACCACACTTGACCACAGTCTAATTTTAATTATTTTTATAAGCTATTTTCTTTCTAGGGAAAAGAACACACATACACACAAACATATTATCATTATCATTTTTATAAAGTTGTATATATGCATGTATATGCATTTATATATATGTATGTATGTGTCCTATGCATAGATATACACATACATGTCCATTCATACATCAAACATAAATATTTATGTGTGTGCATATACACTCATGCATTCCAACAAATCAATACATTCTTAGTATCTTAGTAATTTTTATTATCAGTTATTTAGTCAGAGTCTCACTCTGTCATCCAGGCTGGAGTGCACTGGTATGCTCACAACCACCCCAGTGTCAACCCACTGGACTCAGGCAATTCTTTCACTTCAGCCTTCCAAGTGGCCGGAATTACAAGCATGTACCACCATGACCAGTTAATTTTTTGATACATTGTAGAGACGAGTTCTCACCAAGTTGAGGCTAGTCTTGAACCCCTGAGCTCAGATAATCCTCTCGCTTCGGCCTCCCGAAGTGCTGGGATTACAGGCTCGAGCCACTGTGCCCAGCCGTCTTGTTTTTAATAGCATTCATTGACTTTCAGGTATGTGATTTAGGTTATTTTCCTGATAATGTTATTACTTTGATAAACTGATTTGTATATTCTAGTGTATGTTAGTGTGTGTATATCTAATCTTAATATTTTCCTGAGATATTTATGTCAATTTATTTATACTAAAAATTTTTCCCTAATTTGTTATTTTTGTTCATTTTTAAGACAAATTTTTGTGTATAGCTTAGTTAACTGGGTATGCATTTAATTTTAAGAATGTAACATTTTTATAAACATTTAAAAAGACCTTCACAACATTGGTATTAAATTATTCTATGTCAGTTTTACACTTGCACTCTTATAAATCTAAAAATTATTTGGGTTTGTTTTGTTTTTGTTTCTGTTTTTGTTTTTGAGTTGGAGTCTCACTCTGTCACCCAGACTGGAATGCAGTGGCCACTCACGGCCACCGTAGCCTTGACCTGCTGGGCCCCCGCGATCCTTCCGCCTCAGCCTTCCAAGTAGCTGTAACTACAGGCGTGCGCTACCAAGCCCGGCTAATTTTTTTATTTATTGTAGAGATGAGGTCTCGCCAAGTTGCCCAGGCGGTCTCGAACCCTCAGGCTCAGGCAATCCACTTATTTGGGTTTGTAATGTAAACAGTTTTCATTGAATTATATAATATGTAGCAAAAGTTAAATTTTCTAATTTTTCCATGAAACAAAACATAGCTTAATTTAGAATATAGAATAAAATTTTTCATTACTTAAACAATCTGGGTATGAATTATTCTTTAAGTTTTCTGTTTTCAAATAAATATATACAAGTGTTTACATTAAATAACTTCAGGCCGGGCTCGGTGGCTCAGCCTGTAATCCCGCGCTTTGGGAGGCTGAGGTGAGTGGATTGCCTGAGCCCGAGGGTTCGAGACCCGCCTGGGCAACTTGGCGAGACCTCATCTCTACAACAAATCAAAAAATAAATTAGCCGGGCATGGTAGATTGTGCCTGTAGTTCCAGCTACTTGGAAGGCTGAGGCGGAAGGATCGCAGGAGCCCAGCAGGTTGAGGCTGCGGTGGCTGGGAACAGCCACTGCACTCCAGTCTGGGAGACGGAGTGAGACTCCAACTCAAAAAAAATAAAAACAAACCCAAATAATTTTTAGATTTATAAGAGTGCAAGTGTAAAACTGACATAGAATAATTTAATACCAATGTTGTGAAGGTCTTTTTAAATGTTTATAAAAATGATAATGATAATATGTTTGTGTGTATGTGTGTTCTTTTCCCTAGAAAGAAAATAGCTTATAAAAATAATTAAAATTAGACTGTGGTCAAGTGTGGTGGCTCATGCCT
>CAUYQG010071733.1:0-24640 GCA_963574415.1 Tarsius wallacei | reverse complement strand
ATCCAAGCTGGGCTTGGTGGCTCAGCCTGTAATCCCACACCTTGGGAGGCTGAGGTGAGTGGATTGCCTGAGCCCAAGGGTTCGAGACCCGCCTGGGCAACTTGGCGAGACCTCATCTCTACAATAAATCAAAAAATTAGCCGGGCGTGGTAGTGCATGCCTGTAGTTCCAGCTACTTGGAAGGCTGAGGCAGAAGGATCGCCGGAGCCCAGTAGGTCGAGGCTGCGGTGGCCAGGAGCGGCCACTGCACTCCAGTCTGGGCGACAGAGACTCCAACTCAAAAAAAAAAAAAATCCATGTATACTGTGATCCCATTTTTCTAAAATTATATCTAGCTATATTTTGCTCAATATAGACACATTGAGAGATGTCTGGAAAAGTGTTCAAATGTTGAGAATGGTTATTTCTGGAACATAAAATTTGGAATGATTTTCTGCCTTCTTATTTTTCTGAGTAGTTTAAATTTTATAGTAATCATACATCATTTTTATAACAAAAGTTATTGAAATTTTTGTCTAGGGTCTTAGTATAAACAGAAATATTCTGTTAAATAGTTAAATCTCGTAAAGTTTACCCCACCACCATAAACAAAAGCGAGGCCTTTTTAGAGTTCTAAATACATGGAAGGAATCAAAGTTAAGATGAAAAGTCCTCAAGATCTTACTTCTTTGGGGTATCATATTGATCTTATCTTTTGAATAGTAATAGATATTTTATGCTTATACTAGTTTTATGTCACCTAGCCTATGACAGAGACATTCATCATATCATTGGTTGAGATAATATAGCATAAATAATTTAAAAGCAACATCTCCAAAGATGGCAATAAAGAAATACTCTTAACGAACAAAAGATTTTTTATCGGTAAAATAACATATGCCATGTTCTATCTCCTCATATTCAGAGGAGGTAGTTAATAATTTTTCACCCTTGAAAATAATCTTTAACTTATATTTTTAATGTGTTTATTTCCAAATCCACATAATAATTAAATAACTTTGAGCTTAACATTTTAAAATTTACTCTAAAGGACTCCTTTTACCTTTTTCTTTCATTTTCAAAATGACAACAACAAGGCATTATTAAATTGCCCTCCACAGCTGTCACCAAAATCCTATCTTTAGCAAACATATACCAGAGACCTATTTGCATCCATCATTCATTTCTTTAGGTTTAAAAGCAGTAAATGTTTGGACAAAACTGCCAATCTCCTTTTCAGTCTGGTTTTCTTCTGAGAGAAAAAAAATTAGATAACAATTATCTGTTGATTTTATAAGCAGTTTATATTATTGTGGGTTTTAAGGTCAAAGATACTCTACTTTCTGGAACTGTATTCACTAGGTACTCTTTGACCAAGTTTCATATTCTTTTCAACTATGCCTTCCTGCTGTGACTGTTATAGAGTTACCAACGAGAAGTTAACTTTAAAGTTAGCATTGTTTTTATTTCTATAGTCCTTGTGAAAAACTACAGTTGAATCTCTTTAAAATCAGGAGACAGCTTAACAAATTTTTTCTTTATTAAAATGTAATCATAATGGAGACAAAACAGGAGGAGCCTAACAGGCAACAAAAACAGATCTTTTTTTTACAGAGCAAGGGATAGGTGTAAGATGTTAAAACATGTGATGGAATTATCAGACATTCTGATTAGTAGGAAAAATCCCCATGAGATGTTTGCTATTTGTTTTAACTCTTACTCAAAGATTAGGCACTCCCATCCCTCTCTATTCTAAACTAAAATAAATAATTGAACACATTCTGCCTAAACTATTCTGAAGCAGTTTGGCATCCATTTATATAAACTATATTAACTTTAATAAAATGCAATGGAATAAGTCACCAGGATTCTCTTGATCTTAAAGGAGAAAAGAGTTAAGACATTTATGCTCTACATCCTATCCCCCATTCTCCCAGTGAAGATCATGTGACCTTAAGCAGGTCATGTGACTTAAGGTATTTGTCATACCTTGGGGCTTAGTTCTCCACCTGTAAAGTGAGAATCTTACCTTACTGTAGGTCTGCAGTTATTAAATGTTAGGGGTTCACAGAATCTAAAGAAATTAAAGCTCCTTGATCTTTCCCCAGTGAAATGTGCACATACATAAGCCAAAGAACTAACAATGTCTTACAAGATTTAGTATCATCTGGCCACCGGTCCCCACTCCCAACCTTAACTCTCTGCCTTCATCTCCATGTTCACTCTGCTCCAGCTGCATGACCTCCTTGCTCTTTTCTCAAGCATGACAAGCAAGCTCTCACCTTAGGGTAATTGCATCAGCTGTTCTCTGCCTGGAATGTTCTTTTGGAACGTTCTTTTGTACCTCCAAGCTTTGCTCAAATATCACCTTCCCAGTGAGGCATACTGCTGATCACCTTATTTAAAACTGCAGCCCACATCCCTTTCCAGCTCTACTAGTCCTCGCTCCTTGCTCTAAAAAAATTTTTCCCAAAGCGCTTGACGTGACCTATCTGTGCACAGAAGAGTTAACATAACAGGCCCAAGTGCTACCCTTTGAAAAGAAGGCTTAAAGGACTAGCCCCTTGCTGGCATCTAGAAACTTGGATTACCTAAGGGTTTCCAAATGCCCAGAACTGATAAGAGGAGCTTATGTACCTAAATGTTTGTGCAAACAATATGGTTTATGCTGAACACCTGCTTTCCTTTGGCCAGTGTACAAATTTAGTATGAGCTAGGCAGAGAAAGGTACTACATGACTGTCCCCCTGAGTATTGAATCTCAAATGTCATTGGTAGTCATTTCATAAATGTTGTTACAATGCATTGCTGGGGGAACTGTGTACTGTGTGTCTTTACTAGGAGAGGACTCTGGAAGTGTGTGCCTAGTCTTCCCCAGATCTTGCCCCTTGTGCCTTTTCTCTTTGCTGACCTTGCTCTGTATATTTTAGCTTTGAGTAAAACTATATGCTGAGTTCTGTGAGTCCTCTTAGCAAGTCATAAAGATCAGGGGTGGTCTTGGGGATCCCTGACACACTAGCACACAATAGAATGCACTCATGAATTATGTTTACTATCTGTTTTCGCCTGCAAAAATGTAAGCATAAGAGTAGGAAAATTTGTTTTGTTCATTGATATAATCCCCAAGAGTCTAAGAAACTGCCTAGCACATAGTAAGTACCCTATAAATATTTATTGAATAAATGAATACACACAATTAATTTAAGGAAGTTAATTGAGCTTTCTGGAAAAAAAATGCTAATCATTGATTTCGGTAAGAACTTCTTGCCAAGATAGTATCTTTACAATTTGAAGATTCAAAATTCTAAGCAAGCTCTGTCTGTGAACTAGTTCTCCTCAAAAATGTCCTGAAAATGCCTAAATTTAAGGAGAAGAGACAAAGAAAGGTGTACATGTTTCAGCTGGGCAAACTTGGCAAATGTCCTCAAAATTAATTGTGATAGTATGCTGTAAATGTTGTAAAACCCTGGCTATACACAAGCCCTTGATGGAAATATGAGCTTTTCATTTTTCTTGGATACCAAGGCTTCAAAATTAGACTTGGGAGATCCTCCTAAAGCTAGACTTTTGAAGGTGAGTAATCTTCTGAGCCAAGTTAATCTAGTGGGAGTCTCACAGCCTCCTTTAAAAATGAAAAACATGGAAAGTTAAAGAAATTTTGAAGAGGAAATTGGAAAAAGCCAACTCTGAGAACACAGCCAAGTATTTTTTGAATATGTGCAGAACATATGAAGAAGGGGAGAGGAAGAAAAGGTTGTTATTAGTGTTAGCTGAATCCTCTAGGAATCAAAAGTTGTGCAAAGCACTCTAATGTCAGCAATACTACAATAGAGATAACCATCAGCTTAGGTGCAAGGCCACATTTTAAAATATTTAATCTTTCCTAGAAGTGAAAAATCTCAGGTACTATATTTATTGGTAAGAAAGCTGCCCACTCACAGACATAATGCTCACAAAACTAAATTTCATGCTGTGTCAAAGAGAACAAATACATAAGTTCTGTTATGAGAGGCATGGTAGGAGTTCAATAAATGCTAGTGAAATTAATAGGCATGCATGGTAGGTATTTAATAAATATTAGTGAAATGAATAAATGTGTGCAAGACACTGAACTAGATGCTGACTATAACCTCATTGCAAGTCATAGAGGTCTTAGTTACTTTCTATAGTAAACCTAGGTATATCACAGGATTTGGGAAGTTTAAAAAGTTAGCCTCTTGAGGGGAATGCAGATTGGAAAGAAATATCTATTATTTTTAATTAAGCAAATCCTAAAGCAATTATTTTAGGTGTAATTCTTTATCCAATATTTGCAACTTTTATCATTAAATCACTTAGCAATAACTTCTTCTCCAAATCCTCCTCTCTTCCCAACCGCCATGCAGCTTTTTGGTTCTGTTAAAAACCTAGAAAATTTTTTAATTTCATTATAGAAAAGTTATTTGTAGCCTAACACTAATTGCACTTAACCTTAGATGGTATTATGAGATTGTTAAAAACTGTAAAGCTTCACAGGTAGCCAATTTCAGAGATAAAACATAAGTCCTAATCATTCAGTTACCAATACCCGTTTATAGTTGCAAAATGCAATTCAGAACTAAAGTTCAAGCTAGTCTCAAAGCATCTAAGAGAAAAAGATTAAAGAGATATTAAGATTGCAAAAAGAAACATTCTAAATATTTACATATTGAATTCTATGTAAATCTAGAAGGAAACTCTGGAATTCCCACATCATTGGTTCTTTGATAGAAGCGTTTATATGATTCTACTCTTCATTACTACATATAACTTAAACAGCCCAGGTCCTCAGTCAGGACTCTGCATGAGTAAGTCCTATCCTAGACCCACGGAATGGGTCAAAAGCAGCATGCAGATCAGTGGCATCCAGAAAAAGAGAAATTTATACCAGATCCCAATACAAACGACAATCTTTTGACAATAACCTGTAGGTTTCTTACCCCATTCATGAGACTGGTATCACAGCCCTCTTCTTCCCTTACACTACCCTTTCTAATCTTGAGTCCAAACCTCTCCTCTGAAATTCAAACTCATATGTACAACTTGATTTCTATTCTTAGATGTCTCACAGGTATCACAAACTCAATGTGTGCAAAATAAAACTGTTGATTTTCTTCCTTCCCCCTACAACAGCAGTCTCCAACCTTTTTGGCCCAGGGACTGGTTTCGTGGAAGACAATTTTTCCATGGACTGGAGGTGGGAGGATGGTTTTGGAATAATTCAAGTGCATAACATTTGTTTGTGCACTTTATTTCTATTAATATTTATTACATTGTAATATATAATGAAATTATTACAACTCACCAAGCAAAAAAGAGGCACAGACAGAAGTGGCTAGTAAAATAATGGGCAGGCTACAAGTGGACTTAAATAAGTGTTGGATTCTGACATGAAACCTAAAAAATCTAATGCCTAATGATCTGAGGTGAAGTTGAGGCGGTGATGCTAGTGCTAGGGAGTGGCTGCAAATACAGATTAACATTAGCAGTGAGGTTTGATTGCACAGAGACCATAATCAATTGCCTACAGACTCATATCAAAACCCTATGCAATCAAACCTCACTGCTAATGTTAATCTGTATTTGCAGCCACTCCCTAGCACTAGGATCACCGCCTCAACTTCATCTCAGATCATTAGGCATTAGATTTTCATAAGGAGCACACAACCTAGATCCCTCACATCCACAGTTCACAATAGGGTTCACGCTCCTATGAGAAACTAATGCCTTGACTGATCTGACAGGAAGTGGAGCTAAGGCAGTAATGCTAGCTATGAGGAACAGTTTTACATACAGATGAAGTGGCTGTAAATACAGATGAAGGTTTGCTTACTTGCCCACCACTAACCTTCTGCTACGCGACCTGGTTCCTAACAGGTCCATGACCCTGTCAGAGACCCCTGCCCTACCACATGCCTTAGGTCTGCTTCTCTTCAAATTCTTCCATCCCCGTAAGCAGCACTTCCATCTACTCACATACTTAGGTTGATTATTTGTGCCATATTTAATTGCTCCTTATCCTTAAACTCCCCCCACAACCCTCCACATTGAATCCATCAGTCAGACCTATGTGTTTGTACACAAACATGTCCAACCCTTTATTAGACAATGACAAGGTCCTAGTCCAAGATACCCCCACCATTTTTAACTTGGATTTTAGCATGGGGAGAAAATTCCATGCTTATAGTTTAACAAAAATGGAACCTTTATACAATTATAATAATACTAATTTAAAATAAGCATTTAAGAAAAAGAAGCTTCATGCATGTATTCAATGGTGCATACTTCCTTTTCTTTTTTAATGACAAATAAGACATTACAGAGCTTACTTGTGTTTGGAGGTTTTCTATACACAAGCTCTGCCAATTAATTTCATGAACTTGCCACCATGTACTTACATTAGCAGCACTGTACAAACAACTTGGTAAGGTTTCATAACCTTAGTATATCAGTGACTCACAGCTGTGTTCATGTCGATATGTAGCAGTGTCTTGCTGAATGGTGTTCATTATTGTTGTTGCATATTTTTGTGTGTCATTGCAAGAATGTTGGAGCTTGAATTAGAGCAAACAACAAACATTACATTTCTTCTACTCTTGTTGGCCAGAGTAGAAGTGAAATCAGGGATATGTTAGCCCAAGTTTATGGGTATAATGCCATGAAGGAAACAACAATGTACAAATGGATTAAGCATTTTTCTGAGAGAAGAGAAAGTGTCACAGATGAAGAGAAATCCAGACAACCAGTAATGAGCAGAACTGATGAAAACATTGCAAGCATTTGTTGAGTTGTGCATCAAAATTGTAAGCTGACTGTAAGCAGAGCAGACCAAATAAACATCAATAGAGAAACAGGAAAATCTTAACTAAAAATCTTGGCATGAGAAGGGTGTGTGCAAAAATGATCCTGAAGGTGCTCTTGCATAATGACAATGCACCAGCTCACACAGCACAGTCTATGAGGGAGTTTTTAGCTAGTAAACAATAACTGTATTGAAAGTAAATTTGGCTGCTACATGGAAATGGCAGAGGAATTTCACATGGACATGGCAGAGGAATTTTACCATGATACCTGTAAGTTGTGTTCTATGTAATATTTGGACCTTCCTCGTGCTTTTAAAGAGAAAAGAATACATTCAGGTTCTATTGTCATCCAATTATTTTACATTTACTGCATAATTTTTAATGTAAGATATATCTACAAATTGTCACTGCTCTTATACAGTTACTCAAATAGCTTATTCTGAATATTAAAATGGGAAAACATTTTTAAAAACTCAAACTAACAAACATTTATTGTCTACTATGCACAAATGGGGAAGCTACTTACAATCCATATTGTCAAGTAAGCCTGAAGTAATCATTCAGTTAGCTGCAAGTTTTTTTTTTTTTTTAACATGTGGATCACAATTCAGGTTTAGATACATATGTGGTTATCGTACAGGTAAAGTTTGAGTGCCCTTATTGATGTTATGTGCCCACCCCTCCCCTGGTAGTGTCTCACCACTGCCAATCCTTTTCTTATAGTATTATGATAAATGTTTAGGGCCCGCTTATGAGTGACTACATGTAGTACTCAGATCTTTGTTTCTATGATAAATCACTGAGCATTTAAAGGGAACGCTTCTTCACGGTTGGTGGGAGTATAAACTAGTACAACCTCCGTGGAAAATAATGTGGTTCTTTCTAAAAGATCTAAAAATCAACCCAGCAATCCCCCTTCTGAGAATATACTTGGAAGAACCCAAAAATACCCCTTCTGAGAATATACCCAGAAGAACTCAAATCACTCTATAAAAAAGATACCTGCACTCTATAAAAAGATGCATGTTTATTGCAATATTATTCACAACAGCAAAAACATGGAACAAACCATGCTGCCCATGGAAAGTGGACTGGATAAAGAAAATGTGGTATATATACACAATGAAATGTTATGCAGACATAAAGAAAAATAAAATTATGGACTTTGTAGCAGCTTGAATGGATATAGAGTCTATAGCTGCAAGTTTAAAACACCCAAATCACAGTGCTTTAAATGAGAGAGAAGTTTACTTTGCTCTCACATAAAAGCCTGGAGGCAAAGTAAGTGGTCTAGGGCTAGTGTAGTAGGTCTGCTCCATAAAATACTCAGAAACCCAAGCTTCTTCCAGTTTGTCATTCCACCGCCTAAGGTGTGGCCTTATCCCCACAGTCTAAGATGGTAGCTAGATTTCCAACCATGATATCCACAGTCCAAGTAGCAGGATAGAGGTAAATAATGAATTCTGCTAACTTTTAGAAAAGTATGCAGAAACTGCCCAATAAAAGTTTCATTTACATATCATCAACCTTAATCATACTTCAAAGCATAATTACAGCTACAAGAGAAACTGGGAAGCATAGCTCCTATTACTGTTGGTCATGAATCCAACAGGATTCTGTTATTAGAAGACAAGGAAAACTCATATTGAGGGCAACATTTCACTGCCACATTTTCCTGTTTCCCAAACTCACATTTCTGAGTGTTCTGTGACTGTTTTTTTCAGCTATGCTGTAGGAGGCAGCATGGAGCAGTTGTTAAATGTATGGGTTCTGTGGTTAAATTGCTTGGATTTGAATCCAGTCTGCAATGTATCTTCATCTGTGAAATGGAGATAATAGTAAGATCTATTCCCAGAAATTGTTGTAGGGATTAATCACTTCATACATATAAACCTACTGGCACAGTGCCTAGCATACTGAGAGATAAGCTCAATATATATTACTATCATTATATCAAATCAGTCAAGAAGAATTAGGAGTAACCTAACTACAGGCTTAATATCTTCCTACTCAGTGTCATGGGAGGCAGTTGGAAGAGCAGAGAGCTACCACTACAGTATTCACAGAAGTCTTACTGCCACCCAATACCATCTATAAAGAAAATAAAGAGAAATTGACTTGTTTCAAGTCCCATTTTCTCCAAAAAAGTGCCCCTGATTCACGCCACATTAACAAGGTTAAACAAACAAAAAAAATCTAAAAACACAGACCACTCCCCAAATCTTACTTAGACAGTTCCTGGGATACATTGATATTTCACCTTGTCAAGGAGAAGTAAAATATAGATAAGTAGAAAAAGCAATTAAGACAAGTGTACATATTTGTTAAAGCATCCAGTGCCAAAGCTAGGATCCGAATTCAATATCCCTCTCCCTTAATCCTGCAGACAAAATGGTGAAATTCATACTTGCTACAACCACCTTCCCATAAAATTACCATGAAAATACCTTAAACCACAAATCAAGCAATAAAATGATGTTAAGGGAGAATTTATCTAGCGTATTTTTTCCACATATATTCAAAATTGCTTTTAAGCCTTTAACTGACAAAAGTGACTTTGTTTTTTTAAAATAATCAGGAGTGAAGAAGCTGCCAGATTACTGTATTGGAGTAGTGTTGCTGGGATATCACCTCTCTTCCATATTTTCCGGGCTTCTAATGTTAAATTTAAGCTCCTGTTGGCAAACTGTTTTTCTTCTTTTATCTTTTTTGTGGCACAAAATGATTATCTTACTTCAACTGCCAGAGTCCAGGCTGTTGAAATGCAGGATAAAGAGAAGTGAATAAACTGCTGTGTTTCCATCACTTGTGTGCAGCAGGAAGTCACAGGCATAAGCCACAGGGAAATATCACAAAGACAAAACAATTCATTTAGGACCTAATGAGAAGCATGTTAATTTAATTTTATCTCCCAAGTGTCTAGTCATGGCATTGTGAGAATCAACAAAGGATCCTAGTCCAATCTAGGGCAGAGAAGGGATTATAGAATGGGCCAGTTCAGAACTGAAACAGCATGACCCAGAAGGCAGTTCCATCACACAGTTACTCAAATAATGTGACCATCTGAACAACTTTCCCTTCCTTGATAGCAAAGTGAGAGAATATATATGTGTTAACATTCTTGAGATGAGATACAGTATCTTTTCTAGCCAAACATAACTTCTCCAAAGCCAACTTCTTCCACATGCTTTAGAGTAAGAAGGATAATATTTTTAGAGATGTTGAGAACTTCAACTTTATCACTAAAAGTGAGCTCATGCAGCAAAGAGGAACCCTAGGAAAAGTTTCACACACGATATCTTCCCAGTGAATTTCATCTTTACTACTGAATCTAAGGCAATGAGTTACTTGTTCCCTCATTAAACATAAATCAAAATAGTTATTTAATAAGAGAATATGTAGCCATTTTCAGCAAAAGCAACTAGGAGTCCACAAACATGACTATGTCATCACCAAATGAACACGGTACCAAGATAAAAAGCATTTTAGAAAGAATGAAAAATCTAGTTACTTAAAGGAATCTGTATGATTAAGTCTACAAAAATAAAAGAAAGATGCATTATTTTAATGAGATATCAATAAAATATTTAAAATTGGTCCAAAGTATTTTGGTTGAATTATCTTGAATAATAAAACATTAAATTTCCCAAAAAGTATTTCTTCCAAAGTAAAATTATTTTCTGATTCATACTCTTGATACTTTATAAATTGAAGCCAAAAAGGCAGTTATCTACTCAAGAATTTTTTTTCCCCCTTAGGATTAAATAGCGTTGAAAAATGATAACTGAGCCTCAGTGAGCCTAAGTTTAAAACCTAAGTGGCAAACACAAAAATTCACTGAAGAAAGGTGAATTGGAAAACTGTTTCAGGTAACAGAACACCAGTGCTTAAGAAGAAAAACATAAAACTATTTTCCATGATCTGTAGAGACATGTTTCTCTGAGATGTCTGACTCTTACATTAGTAACTGTTGATTCACATGTTTAATGAGCAGATGGTTCATAGAAACAGAACTCATTTTTTTTTTAGAAATGCTGACCTAAAGCAACTTACCTGCTCTGTTGATACAAAATAAAATCAAGTGAAATTATCCTAAGCTTCTTCAAGATCTACTCAAGCTCAATTTATCTGGTTAGCCTGAACCTATCTATTTTTCTTTATAAATTTCATAAAGCAATTTTACCTAATTTCATATTCTGTGAGTTAGAGTAGATTGCCCACTCTCAATGAGAAGAATTTTCTCCTACAGTCCTAACTCTGGAACTTTATTTCAAAAGCTTGCAAATACTCAAAAAGCATTGTGCTCACCTCAAATCTTTTTCCTACCTTTAATTTATTTTTTTTTATTTTAAAATTGTGGAGTACAATTCAAGGTCATGTATACAAATATTCATTGTGCAGGTACCCTTGTCCTACCTTTAATTTAATCTAGCTCTAACCTACAGCACATGAATGCCTCTGCATTTGTTACGTAACTCTTTATGTGAGGTCCCTACACACTAGATTCCATGAAAATCTATTATTCACGGTCATTATGTAAGTCAATAAGCACCTAAAGGGGAAGGAAAATGAGTAGGTTTTAGATAATGGAAACTAGGGTGTATAGTCTACACGTACTTAACTTTACCAAAGCAGTACTGCAATGAAAAGTATAAGTATGACTGCTTTCTAAAGCAGATATTGGCCTGGTGTGCTGGCTCAAGTCTGTAATCCCAGCACTTTGGGAGGCCAAGGCAAGAGAATGACCTGAGCTCAGGGGTTCGAGACCAGCCTGGACAACTTGGTGAAACCTCATCTCTACAATAAATTAAAAAATTAGCTGGGTGTGGTAGCATGCACCTGTAGTTTCAGCTACTTGGAAGGCTGAAGCAGAAGAATTGCCTGAGCCCAGTAGGTAAACAATGGGGTGGTCATGAGCATGTCACTGCACTCCAGCCTGGGAGATAGAGTGAGACTTCAACTCAAAAAAAAAAAAAAAAAGCAAATATTCCTAGCATGTTCATTTCCTTTGTCCTTCCAGTACTAGTGGAATTAAAGAAAGAGGAAAAAATCATTCATGTATATTGGTGTTCCTTCTCTCTAATAAGTCTTATGGTCATACGCCTCTGATGACCAAATATAACTAAGACTAAAAGGGCTGATGTTCCCAAAAAAAAAAAAAACCTCCCAGTCGACTCAGAAAATAAGTTGGGATTAAAAATAACAATAGGCCAATATAGATATTGCCTCTAAGAAATTCTCCTGTTGCTATTGTTAGATTTACAGTTACACTGGGATGCTAAGATTTCTTGCTATATTTATATAATTACAGTTTGTTATACATAATATTTATTATCAACAACTTATGTATTCTGTGGGCTGGTTTATGCTGAATAGGGTGTAAATGCTCTTCAAGGAACTGTACATTTTTTCTCCCATTTTAAGAGACTGGAGACAGCTCATATAATCACATCAATAACTCAAAAACAGAATATTAGAAAACCGAGACATGCTGGGGAGAGTCCAAGATGGCCACCATGGAGTGACAGAATAGCACCTCTCTCACCAAATGAGGCAGAGAGTAGGGACCAAGCAGTCAACAGACAGAGACACCCTGAACAGTTTTGAACAGGTGAAGCACCCTGCACCCAGCAAAAGTCTCTTTGAACACATAGAGACCACAAAGTGATAGCAGATGCTGGAACATGGGTACACCAGCCCCCACCATGCCCTAGACTTGCACAAAAACTGAAGCCCAGTTCAGTGAATGAGAGAGGTTAAGTAATCCTAAAATGCTTTGGGTCAGTTACCCTCAACCTCAACCATGTGCAAGTTATTCATCCCATATGGGAGGAGTCCTGGTCAGAGCACAGTGGTGGGAAACTGGAACCCAAGAGGAATGGAGAACAAAACCCATGCTCAGACAGTCACCAAGAGCATGCCTTTCACCAGTGGAGCCCAGGGGCCAGCTCCCAGGCCAGGAAAGATTGCTTGCAGATTGAACTCAATGGTGCCGCAGCCAGCAGCTGGCAACCAACTGGCCAACAAGATCAGGAAGGACCACCTCAAAGCCCAGAGAACCCACAGGGCAATCCAATTCCCCATCCCCCATGACAGAGAATGTGCTCTTTTTTCAAGAACTGAACACAGACTTGAACAGGGAGGGAGCAGCACAAAAGACTTTCCTGATGGCAGACAAGGACTCATTCCCCCACTCACTCTCCACAGAGTGCTTGCAAAAGGCATTGAAAAACAACTTGACCAGTTTAACAGTGTGAAAGAAAAACTACAGCAGAAAGGCCTGTCACAGAGTGGAGATGGAGCAGAGGTGAATGCCTTTTCTTTCTCACTGAGTGACCTATGTTGGATGACAGAAAGGGCCCTAGAACAGAGGGTCATCAACTAGCATCAGAGCAACAAAAGAGAAATTATAAAGGGGGAAGAGAGGCATGTCACAAATGAGGAAAAAAATCAATGTAAAAATATAGGCAATTCTCAGAGTCCTAAAGAGACAGCACCTGAAAAAGCAGCTATCAGAGCACAATGGAAACCCTACCTCCTAAAGCAACCTGCCCCAGATGACAGTCAAAGAAATCAGAAACTGAATGGCTAAAATGAACAGAGAGAACTAACAGAAACCAGAAGAAACTCTCCAGATTTATACAGGAAGCAAAGGCAAAATTGGCCAATTTCAGAAAGGCCCATTCTGAAAAAATGGAAATAAAGAACTTCATCTGGGAAATTAAAAACACAGTAACAAGCATAGGGAGCAGGATCAATCAGGCAGAGGAAAAAAATCTCAAAGCTTAAAGACCAAAATATAGAACTAACCCAGTCTGTCAAAAACATAGAAAAAAAAGGCTCAAAAAGAAGGAACAAAGCCTCTGAGAGATGTGGGACTATGTCAAGAAGTCAAATATACACCTGATTAGCATCCCAGAAGAAGAAAAGGAAACAGAACAACATGGATCAAGCATTCCATGAGGTCATCCAAGAAAACTTCCCACATCTCACTAGAGAAGTGACTATTAAAGCATAAGCAATTCAGAGAACCCCCACAAGTTACCCCATGAGAAGACCATACCCAATACATATTGTAATCCACCTCCACAAAGTAAGCATGAAATAAAGAATCCTAAAGCCCGAAAGAGAGAAAGCTCAGACCACCTACTGGGAAAGACCCATCAGAATTGGTTCAGACTTATCTACAGAAACACTGCAAACTAGAAAGAAATGGAGTCCAATTTTTAGCATTTGTAAAGATAAGTAATTTCAGTCAATAATTTCCTACCTTGCCAAGCTAAATAGGTTTCATCAGTAACAGAGAATTAAAATCCTTTTCAAACATGCAATACCTAAGAGAAGATGGTACTTCTAGACAAGCCCTTCAGGAGATGCTTAAGGAGGTGTTGAACATGGAAAAAATAGAATAGTCATTCCCATCACTGAAGTACAAGCAAGCAAATAGTTAACAGAACATGCAGAGCCCTCCAAAAATGAAAATACACATATATATAAATATAAAAGTAGAAAGGAAACAAAGCAACCCTCTCAGAGCCCTATGACAGATAAACTATTACATTTCAATAATTAATTTGAACATGAATGGACTGGATGTACCTCTGAAGAGACATAGAGTAGTAAAATGGATAAAGAAGCATGATCCAACAGTCTGCTGCCATCAGGAAACTCATCTCACTGCAAAGAATACCCTCAGGCTCAATGTTAAAAGATGAAAGATGATCTTTCAGGCAACTGGAAACAGAAGAGAATAGGTATACTATACTGATATCAGACAAAGCAGACTTCAAACCATCAGAAGTTAAAAAGAACACAGAAGGACACCAACTAATGATAAAAGGCTCAATCCACCAGCAAGAAATATCCATCTTGAATATATATGGATGTATACCCAAAATAGGAGCACCCAGATTTTTGTATTTCAATAGCTTTGGGGAGTGCAAATAGTTTTTTTTTTTTTTTTTTTGAGTTTAAGACTCACTCTGTCGCCCAGACTGGAGTGCAGCGGCCGCTCCCAGCCACCACAGCCTCGACCTGCTGGGCTCCGGTGATCCTTCCGCCTCAGCCTTCCAAGTAGCCAGAGCTACAGGCGCATGCTACCACACCTGGCTAATTTTTTGATTTATTGTAGAGATAAGGTCTCACCAAGTTGCCCAGGCGGGTCTCGAATCCGCGAGCTCAGGCAATCCACTCACCTCAGCCTCCCAAGGTGCGGGATTACAGGTTGAGCCACCGAGCCCGGCTGCAAATAGTTTTAATGTGAGCTTTAAGCATACTCTCCACCCACACCTGTGCACATTGTACCTGATAGGTAATATTTTTGTCCCTCCACCCCTTCCCCACTTCTGAGTCTTCAGTGTCCATTATACCATTCTCTATGTATTTGCATATCCTTAGTTTAGCTCCCACTTATAAGTGAGAACATGTGGTGTTTGGTTTTCTGTTCCTGAGTTAGTTCACTTAGGATGACATTCTCCAATTTTATCCAAGTTGCTGCAAAAGACATTACTTCGTTCTTTTTGATAGCTGAATAGTATCCCATAGTGTATATGCAAGGAGGGACTTTAAAAACTAGAACTTATTTATTAAAAATTGTGTATTTATTCTTAGATGTTTAAACTTTAGTCACCTTCAAAGCACTCTCTGTTTGATGCAGTATACCTATCAAGACATTTTTTCCACTGCTCAAAACAGTTTTTGAACTTGTCAATTTTGATGTTTTTTAGTGCTTCTGCCATTTTTTCTTCTACCTCTTCCACATTAGCAAAACACTTCCCTATAAGGACTTTTTTTCATCCAAGAAACAACAAAAAACTTACATGAGAAGACTGTCCACAAGGCATATAATAACTCATCTCTGTAAGGTAAGCATGAAAGAAAAAATACTAAAGGCAGCTAGAGAGAAGGGACAGACCCATAAGAATTATAGTAGACTTCTAAGCAGAAACCCTATAAGCCAGAAGGGACTGGAGTCTCAACTTTAATATTCTTAAAGAAATGTAATTCCAGCCAAGAATTTCCTCCTCCACCAAGCTAAGCTTCATCAGTGAAGGAGAATTAGAATTACTTGAGGGGAGATTGGGTGAATAGGGAGGGTGGAGCATGGGCACCATGCCATTTTTGGTCCAAAACTGCTGAACACTCAGTATGGTGTGGGCAGGTGTGCTTGTAAATAACCCGTGATGAAATGGGCAAATGTGTTGAAAGAATCTCCAAAAATTAAAATTAAAATGAACTGAAGCCGAATGAAGCCTCTCAATTGCTCTCTGGTACACTGATGCTGATGGGTTCCTAGAACACTTACCTACTGGGGGAAGCCTGTACTGCAAGGGGCTCACCCCACCCAAAATAATTCTGGTTTTATTGAGCCACTCTCATATTTTGACTTTTTGTTTCAGTATTTAGAATTCCTTTGAATATTTCTTGTAGAGCCTGTCTAGTGGTGACCAAGTCCCTCAGCATTTGCTTATCAAAGAAAAACACATTTTCTTCATTTATGAAAGTTAGTTTTGCAGAATACAAAATCCTTGGCTGACTGTTATTCTGTTTGAGGAGATTGAAGATGGGGCTCCCATCCCTTCTGGCTTGTAGGTTGTCTTCTGAGAAGTCTGCTGTTAATGTGAAAGTTTTACCTGTGTAAGTTATTTGATGCTTTTGTCGGACTTCTTTTTTTTTGAAAGCAAGATTTATTGAGAAGACAGAAAAGCTCCCACAGTGGGAGGGGACCTAAAGGGGTTGCCCTGTTGCAACTTTTCTTAAATTTTTTTCCTTCACATTAACTTTATATATCCAGATGATTATATGCCTTGGGGATGACCTTTTTGCAATAAATTTTCTGGGAGTTCTTTGGGCTTCTTTTATCTGTACGTTTAGATCTCTGGCAAGGCCAGGGAGTTTTCCTTCATTACTCATTCAAATAGGTTTTCTGAACCTATTTCTTTCTTTTCTTTCTGAGAAACACCCATGATTCTTAGGTATGGGCATTTTACATAATCTACATTTCTTGGAGACTTTGTTCTCCTGAATCTTTTTTCTTTATTGTTGTCCAATAAGATTAATTCAAAAGCTTTGTCTTCAAGTTCTGAGATCCTTTCTTCTGTTTGTTCCAGTTTACTGTCAAAACTTTCCATTCCAGAGTTTTCGCTTTTTTTTTTTTTTGAGTTGGAGCCTCACTCTGTCGCCCAGACTGGAGTGCAGTGGCCGCTCCCGGCCACCGCAGCCTCAACCTGCTGGCTCCGGCGACCCTTCAGCCTCAGCCTTCCAAGTAGCTGGAACTACAGGTGTGTGCTACCATGCCCGGCTAATTTTTTTTGATTTATTGTAGAGATGAGGTCTCGCCAAGTTGCCCAGGTGGATCTCGAACCTGCGGGCTCAGGCAATTTACTCACCTCAGCCTCCCAAGTCATGGGATTACAGGCTGAGCCACCGAGCCCAGCGTTTTAGCTTTTTTTTTTTTAAGGTGTCTGTCTCTTTGGAGAATTTTTCATTTATGAACTGAATAGTTTTTTAAAATTTCTTTATGTTGGTTTTCAATTTTCTCCTGGGGTTCATTAATATATTTTGTAATCAACCTTTTAAATTGTATGCCTGGAATTTCAAAAATTTCATTTTGGTTAAGGTTCATTGCTGAAGAGTTGCTGTGGTCTTTTTGGGGGGTATTGGAGAACTCTGCTTTTTTCATATTGTCAGAATTATTTTCCTGGATCCTTCTCATTTGGATAAACGATGTCTTCTTATTTGAGGTTAGCGGAAGGCTGACATAGGCACTATATAGTTCCTTTGGTTAAATATAGCCTTAGTGTAATTAGTTTCTCAGTTGCCAGCTCTGACAGCCCTGTGCTGAGTACCTACACTGGTTTACAGTGTCCAGAGTGACTGGAGTGGCTTGAAAAGAGGTTTGGATCAACCCTTCCCTAAAGCTGAGATATTATATCTGATGTAGTAGGCTGTAATGTTGACCTCTGGCCAGGAGGTGGCAATTGTGGGAGAAAGTCAGCTGTGGTGGTGGCTGTGAGCAGGAGCATCCAGATTTATAAAACAATTGCTAATTAAACAAAGAGAGGACATAGATACCCATACAATTATCGTCAGAGACTTTAATGCCCTGTTAACAACCTTAGACAGATAGTTGAGGCAAAAAACTAACAAGAAAATCTGGAACTTTAACACTTTAACAACTGAACTTAACAGACATCTACAGAACACTTTGCCTAACCACAGAATATACATTCTTCTCATAAGCATATGGAATATACTACAAAATGGACCAAATTCTTGAGCATGAACAAATTTCAAAAGGTTGAACAAATTTCAAAAGCATGAACAAATTCAAAAGGTTGGAATCATACCAGGTATCTTCTCAGACTACAATAGAATAAAAACAAATATAATCATCAACATACAAATACATGGAAATTAAACAAGCTTCTGAACAACTTTTTGGTTAACACAGAAATCAAGACAGAAATTAAAAGATTCCTGGAAACAAATGAAAGCAATGACACAGCACACCAAAACCTCTGGGATACCATGAAAGTGATGCTGAGAAGGAAGTTTATAACATTGCATATGCATAGCAAGAAAATAGAAGGCTCTCAAGTAAACAGCCTAATGTCACACCTAAGGGAGGTGGAAAGTCAAGAGCAATCCAATTCTAGATTTAGTAGAAAAATAGAGATGATGAAAATAAAGTCACAGTTGAATGAAATAGAATCCAAAAAAACATAGAAAAGATCAATGAGACAAAAAATTGGTTTTTTGAAAGAATGAAAAAGATTAACAGATTCCTGGCCAGATTGACTGAGAGAGAGAGAAAAAAAATCTGAATACACAATTAAAAACAAAAAAGACAATTTCACAACTAACCCTGAAGAAATTCAAAAGAATGTCAAAGAATACTATGAATATCTATATGCAGATAAACTAGAAAATTTGGAGGACATGGAGGAATTCCTGACATCACATAACTTCCCAAGATTTAAACAGAAAGAAATTAAAACCTTAAACAGACCAATGACAATCCAAAAAATTGACTCAGTTATAAGAAACCTCCCCACCAAAAAAAGTCCCTGCACCAGATGATTTCTCAGCTGAATTCTACAAAACATACAAGGAAGAGCTGATACCAATCCTGCTGTAAGTATTTCAGGCAATTGAGAAGGAAGAAATTTTCTTTAGCTATTCTGTGAAGTCAGTATCATCCTGTTACCCACAACTGGCAGACTCAACAAGGAAAGAAAACTATAAGTCATTTTTCCTGATGAACATAGATGTATAAATTCCCGAAAAGATTCTAGCAAATCACATCCAACATCACATTTCAAGGATCATCCATCACAACTGGCTTCATTCCCAGGGAGCAAGGCTGGTTCACCACACGTAAATCTATAAATGTAATCTATCATGCAAATAGGTGTAAAACCAAGACCCACATGATCATCTCATTAGATATAGGAAAATGCATTTGATAAAATCCAATATCCCTCCTTGATAAAAACCTTCAAATACCTCAGCATTGAAGGAACATTTCTCAAAATAATAAGACTGACCTATGACAAACCTGCAGCCAATGTCACACTTAATGGGCAGAAGCTGGAAGCATTCCCCCTAAGAACTAGAACAAGACAAAAACATTCACTCTCACTCCTATTCAACATAGCACTGGAAGTCCTGACCACAGCAATCAGGCAGGAGTAAGAAATGAGGGGTATCCAAATAATAAAAGAGGAAGTTAAGTCATCCCTTTTTACAGATATGATTCATTTTTTTGAGTTGGAGTCTCACTCTGTGGCCCAGGCTGGAGTGCAGTGGCATGCTCACGGCCACCTCAGCATTGACCTGCTGGGCTCTGGCGATCCTTCCACCTCAGCCTTCCAAGTTGCTGGAACTACAGGCATATGCTACCATGCCCTGGCTTATCTTTTTGATTCATTGTAGAGACGAGCTCTCACCAAGTTGTCCAGGCTGGTCTTGGACCCCTGGACTCATGCAATCTTCTTGCCTCGGCCTCCTAAAGTGCTGGGATTACAGGCTGAGCCACCGAGCCAGGCCGCAGATATGACCCTATACCCATAAATCCCTAGGGAGTTTGTCAAAAACCTTCTCATACTGATAAATGACTTTAGTAAAGTTTCAGGATGAAAATTGTTAAGTACACAAGGACTGCAGAAAGTAGTATATAATCTGATGAATAAAGCTCAACTAGGCTAGAGAGAGGGTAATCTCTTCAGATCTCATCCAGACAAACAAAAACCACTTGAAGACATGAGTTTGATAAATAGGCACTGGACTGAAACCTTTCAAGGAGGGGAAGAATCTCTAAGATGGGATATTCAGGCAGATGCAAAGGGAGCTGTTTGACTCAGCATTGTGAGGCAGAACCTGGACAACCAGCAAGAAATGTCAGAGCTAACCAGAGACCCAACTAAAGGTAGATTAGACATAAAATAAGGCGGATGAACTTGTTGAGCCCCAGGCTTCAGAAAAGGGATGATGCACTTGTGACAGATCCACCTGACAATAGCTTGGCCTGAAAAGGGCCTCCCAGTAAGGAAAAGTCATTTTGTACTTGAAGTAGCAGGTTAAGTGTGGCCAAGCAGCGAGGAGGCCAGGGAGTAATGCCTGAAGCCTGCTGCCTTTAGGACTGAGAGCAAAAGACGGGAAAAGCCCAATCTTCTGCAAGGTGAGAGAAAACTGTGAAGTGAAATGTACAGGGAGCTTTTAACCTTTTGTGTTGGAGGAAGAGACTGTTTATTACTTTAATGGGAGAATGCAACAGATGTATTCATTCCAGAACTGCTCCTAGAAATTCACATTATTTTCTACAACACACACTTGTCTCTCCCTTCTCTTTTCTTCCCTTTAGAATATATACCTGACTTCCCAGGTCTCACTGCCTAGGTCAGACCTCCTCATCTTCCTTCCCCTTCAGGACATAAGAATCTGAGGCATCTTTTCCCAAGTCGTCATGTTGGACAAAAATAACCTCTTGCTGCATTCGCATTAAAATCTGAAAATGAGCCAGGCTCGGTGGCTCAGCCTGTAATCCGCGCTTTGGGAGGCTGACGTGAGGGGATTGCCTGAGCCTGCAGGTTCGAGACCCGCATGGGCAACTTGGCAAGACCTCATCTCTACAATAATTCAAAAAATTAGCCAGGCATGGTAGCGTGCGGCTGTAGTTCCAGCTACTTGGAAGGCTGAGGCTGAAGGATCGCCGGAGCCCAGCAGGTCGAGGCTGCGGTGGTCGGGAGCGGCCACTGCAATCCAGTCTGGGCGACAGAGTGAGACTTCAACTCAAAAAAGTAAATAATCTGAAAACGGAAGAGAAAAGGAGAGAGGAAAAAGTAGCAAAATTAGCAAAGTTCACTCAGCTTGAGTTTGCTTTAATCCAAGTCTGTGAGTTTACCAGGGCTCAGAATAAACGAAAGCAGATGTGTCCATCACACCAGCAGATATATTACTACTAATCCAGGACAAGATGACAAAAACACACCACACCTGGACCCCACACTGTTTTCATTTTAAACTGCCTCTAATTGTGCTGGGCATGCTGCCTGCACACCTCTGTCCTCCAGTGCTCCTCTGGTTTCTTCTCCCATCCCGGAGTGGTCAATGCCAAAGGGGCCCTTTTTCCTGGAGCAGAGCTGACATCCAGTGTTTGTGTGTGTCTTCGAGAACAGGATGATGCAACCAGTGTGGTAAGAAGAGCATTGAGCCAAGGGCCAAGAGGTATGGTTCTGGTGTCAGCTTTCATGCTTAGCAGCAGGAGAGGGTTAGAGAAATAGTTGATGTGAAAGTACCTAATCTATCTCTTGGAATATAGTAAAACTCAGTAAAGGCTACCTTCTCCAAATAGCATATCATTTATCAACTGCCTATTCCTTGACATGCATATTTCCCAGTTTTTAAAGAAGGATGTGTAAGTAATGCTTGCTAGCTATAAAAAAAGTTCAACAGTACAGAAACTTATAATTAAAAAGTAAAAATCACTTTTTTAAACATATTTTTCTCCCAGTGCCAATCCTCAGGGAAAATAATTGTTAAGAATATATCACTTCTTAAGGCTGGGCACAGTGGCTCATGCCTATAATCCCAGCACTTTGGGTGGCCGAGGTGAAAGGATTGCCTGAGCCCACAGGTTCGAGACCAGCCTGGGGAACTCACACATATGTGTTCATGTCTCTGTGTGTATGCATATATACACATACATACATACACGTATTTTGATATATAAATATATATTTTAATAATATAAGGGTGTTATATAATATAACACACAATATGCATTATATGTAAGCTTTTAACTACGTGTGTGCATGTCTATGTAGGTACATACATACATATATACATATATGCATTTGTGTATGCATGCGTGCATTTTTGTATAATTGGCATCATATTATACATACAACTCTGCAACTTTTTCAAAATTTGATGCCAAGAGGGGCTTCAAGATGACTGACTAGAGGTATCTAGTGTGTGCCTCTCCCACAAAGAAGAAACAAATAGTGAGTAGATAATCATACTTTAAATAGGTCATCTAAAAGAGAACACTGGAACTCACTATAGAAGTGACAAGAAAAACCTAAAGCAAGGAAGAAGAGGGAAGTGAGGCCGCTTGCTCTGTAGGATCAGCTGGGATCCTGGAGAGGCTCTCCAGTGTGGGAAAAAGGGTAGGCGATGATGCCCAGTGGTCCACATTGCAGCCACAGACTCTGCATCCTAGTCAACAGGAAAGCTTCTAGACCCTCACAGGTCCCATGATTAACTTAGTGAGTTGCCTGGTGACAGCATGAAGGCATGGTTCCAGAAAGGGAGCTCATGCTAGGGCTCACACACCATCCCAGCCATAACCAGCTACAGCAAGGTGCCATGTTGAAAGACCAGCCCCCACCAAACTGCATCCTGCCAAGGGCCTAACAGCCCCTGCATCTTCACATCTTGGAGCCAGCTCTGTGACTGGCTGCTGCTTTCAGGCCTAAAGTGCAAGCCATTGGTAAAAACCCTATTGTCCCCAGCAATAAAGTCACCATGCGTTTTCCCACACCCCAAGGACAAACTCCCCCTTTCAACAGCAACCACTGTTGTGGGTTGTGGCAACTGGGGCCAAAATGTGAGCAAAATGCATGCTCCCCAGCTGCCTACATATGGATGATACCACTGAACACAGCCCTGCCCTTCCTAGTAGCAGGCCTGCAATGCGCCCTCTGCTGTCCCCACTTGAGCATTTTGTGTTGGGCCTGAGGATCACCTCACCCTTGCCTACCACAGCCAGCACGTGCACGCAACACTAGGGGGCATGAGGACGGGTCCAGTTGGCCTGGTTTCATCATCCAAGTGCCTGAGCATGCCATCCAGGGGTGTGGAGACTGCTTAGCTCAGTCTACCACCATTGCACTTGAGCATTCTTACTGAGAGTGTAAAGTTGGGCCCCTTTGGCCTGCTGCTATCACCACAGCAACCACTTTTCCACATGTGCCACATGCAGGCCTAGGGATTGGCCCACCCAGCCCATCACAGTCACAGCCAACACTAATGCAGACCACTTGGGACCCAGAGGTTAGTCCTGCCATTGCTGCCATCATTGCCCATAATCCACCCACTTCTCAAGGCTTAAGGACCTGTCCACTCGCCTAGCCTACTGCTGCCACTACTGGCACCCGAGCAAGCTGCCTGGAGGGTCAAGGATTGGCTCACCTGGATACACTAGTATTGGTGTCAGCCTGCCACTGTCACCACTGCAGTTCAAAAACAGGCGTAACTGCCATCCCCACTTCCAGGAAAAATCACCACCTTTACTAACAATTGCACTGCAGGCCACTGAGGAAATCACATACACCACTGATGCTGTCCACAGCCAAAGGAATTTTATGGAGATTACACTATTTCATGAAAGCAGAATTAAAACCAAAATCGTCTGCCCAACTAACACTGTAGATAAATTTTCAGGCAAAAGTTCTCCCCTGTGAAAGCAAATTCAAAATATTTCAAGAAGCATCTGTTATGCCAGATGCATGTAAACACAAGAAACAATAAACATGAAACAGCAATTAAAAAAAGACACCTCCAAAGGTACACAATAATTCTCCAGCAACATATTCTAATAAAAAAGAAATTTGTGAAATCCCAGATAAAAAATTCAAAATAAGATATTAAAGAAGTTCAGTGAACTACAATAGAATACAGAAATTTACCAAAGAGATAGATATCACTAAAAAGAACCAAAAAAAAAAAAAAAATTCTGGGACTGAGGACTTCACTCAATAAAATATAAAATACATTTGAAAGCTTAAACAGCAGAATAGATCAAGTAGAATAAAGAATTTCAAAAATTGAAGATACATCTTTTGAAATAACCCAGTCAGCCAAAAATAAAGAATAAAGAAAAAAGAATAAAAAGGAATGACCAAAGTCTATGTGTCATGTAGGACCCCATAAAGCAACCGAATATGTGAATTTTTCGTGTTCCAGAAGGTGAAGAGTAAACAAAGGGGTTATAAAACCTACTCAATAAAATAATAGCTGAAAAATTTCCAAGTTTAACAAGAGATTGAGACATCCAGATACAGGAAGCTTGGAATTCAAGTAGATACAATGCAAAAAGATACCATGGCACAATATAGCCAAACTGTTAGAAGATAGAAACTAGAAACAAAGCAATAATTCTAAAAGCAACAAGAGAAAGGAATCTGAGAATCAGAATCAGAGTCTGACTCAAATCAATAAATCAATAAATCAATACTGCACATTAGACCAAGTGAACCTAATATACATTTATAGAACATTTCATCCAACAGCTACTAAATAAATGTTCTTCTCATCAGCAAATGGAACATTCTTTAG
>CAUYQG010071732.1:0-14065 GCA_963574415.1 Tarsius wallacei | reverse complement strand
CCACACCCTCTCCAGCAACTGTTATTTTTTGAGTTATTGATAATTGCCACTCTGACTGGAGTTAGGTGGTATCTCAGTGTGGTTTTGATTTGCATCTCCCTGATGATTAGTGAGGTTGAACACTTCTTCATGTGTCTGTTGGCTGCTTGTATGTCTTCCTTTGAGAAGTGACTGTTCATATCCTTTGCCCATTTTATAATGGGGTTGTTTGTTTTTTTTCTTTTCTGCACATTTGAGTTCCCTGTAGATCCAGGATGTTAAACTCTTGTCCGACCTGGAGTTGGCAAATACTTTTTCCCAGTCTGTAGGCTGTCTCCCTGCTCTCTTGATGGTTTCTTTGGCTTTGCGGAAGCTTGTTAGTTTAATGAGGTCCCACTTGTCTATCTTATCTCTTATGGCCCATGGGTTTCGGGTTCTGTTCAGGAATTGGATGCCAGTTCCAATTTCCATGAGGGCATGTCCTTCATTTTCAAGGGTTCTTATGGTTTGAGGTTTTACATTTAGGTCTCTGATCCATTTGGAGTTAATTTTTGTGTATGGGGATAGTTAGGTTAACCACCAATTTTAATGAGTCAGGTTCAATATATGTTCTCTCTGCAAGGAAGATTCGTTCCAAAGGCAGAGTTTTATGACCTTACTTACCTTGGTTCTTTGTTCAACTATTGCCTTTTCACTAAGGCATTCATATAATTTATGAAACATGCATTTAAAATTACAACACTTCTATCTGTGACTCAGTATTCCTTTTTATTACTTTGTGTTATACACAGCATATATTTCAATCTAGTATACAATTTGTTTTACTTATCCATTTATCTTTTTGCTACACTAGAATATAATGACTATTAGGATGAAAACAATTGAGTACTTTCTTCAGTTTTGATACACCAGCAACTTACAGAGTTCCTTGCACACAATATGTAATAAACATGGAATGACAAAGAATTGTTGGTTAATTTTTGGAATAGTTAACTCAACTGTAATGCTGCAATAAACATGGGAGTTCAGACATCTTTTTGATATACTGATTTTATTTCTGTTTAATATATACCCAACTTTTTTTAGGAATGTCCATACTGTTTTCTATAATGACTGTACTAATTTGCATTACCGAAAACGGTGTGTAAAAATTTCTTTTTCTTCATATCCTCACCAATACTTACTATCAATTGTCTTTTGATAATAGCCGTTCTAACAGATATGAAGTGATAGATAATTGAGGTTTTAATTAACATTTTCCTGATCAATAGACAAGCATTTTGAGCATTTTGGTCATTTGTATGCCATCTTTTAAGCATTTTGGTCATTTTTATTTCTTCTTCTGATCATTTTGGTCATTTGTGTGTCTTCTTTTGAGAAATGTCTATTCAGGTCCTTTGACCATTTTTAATTAGGTTATTTGTTCACTTGTTGGGTTTTTCGGTTTGTTTGTTTGTGTTGAGTTTTTTGAGTTTCTTATATATTTTAGATATCAGCCCCTATCAGACATATAGTTTGAAAATATTTTCTCTCAAAAGGAAGATGGTTGTGGAACCAGTTGGACTGTCTGAATCCCTGTGTGAGTGCATGAGTATATGGAAGAATTTACATGCATGTCTGTGTAAGTGGGACGTGAGTGGCTGACTGAGTGAGAATTCATGAGCAAGTGGCCAGGGCTTTCCTGGTGAAATGGCTGGTGCTGCAGCTGGTCTGCTTGGACTAAAGCACTTCTTGGGACACAGAAGGTGAGCTTCATTTTCTAAAATCAACAAAGCCTTTCCCAGGAAAAACCTGCCCCACTGCTGTGCCCCACTACTGCAGCAGCAGCCCAGACACTGGCAGCAAGAGCCACAGAGGGAGTACAGCAAGGGACCCAGAGGTAGAGTCCCAAAGAAGTGTCATGGAGCAGTCACTACCCAGCACCCAGATTCACTGCCACTGCCTCCAGCACCAGGTTAGCCTGTAAGGTCCCTCAACTGGGACTTGAGATCCAGGGACTGTGGTACTTGCTGTAGAGGAAGCTGTCTTTCCCAACCCTGTGTGTGGCAGGAACAGTAGTCTGTAGAGAAACTGAGCAGCCAGTCTAAAGTTTGGGCAGAGAAGTGCTTCAGGGTGGCCTTCTCGAAACAACAGACCAAGATCTTAAGACCAGGGGGTACTCTCTGCATTGCTTTGGGGCTGCTATCCTTGAACCCAGAGAGGACTACCCCTAGTACATAATCCCTGGTGGGTAATAGTGGATACAGAGTCCCAGACAATCCACCCACCTGCTCTGAGCCAGATGCTGGGCAATAGACACATACAGCAAATCTGATTGAGAAAGAGGATGGTGAGTGTCCAGCTGATTCACCCTTCTACCCCTAGCAACAAGCAAAAGAGATCAGGATGGCAGAGTAGAGGCTGCAGGCCCCATTCCCCCACTGTGAACTGGATGCCATGGGATCTATGAACACATTGGGAGGAAAAGGAAGGGGAGAGTGTCTGAAAAAAGCTGAGTCAAGTCACACATCTCCACCTCCCCATGAGTGCAAGCTGGTTATCAATTACAGGCAGCACAGTGTGAAGATTCTAACAACTCAAGTTTCAACAGGATAGAGGGAACCTGAGTAATGGACCTGCAGTTGCAGAACCTGCCACAAAAAGGAGCTCCCCCACCATCAAAGGAATATACTAAAACTGAGAAATCTCTACCAGTGGGTTTTTTTGTATTGTGTTTTTTAATTTTTTTTTGTTTATTTTTCTTGTTTGTTTGCTTTTTTTGTTTATTTGTTGGCTGGTTCTCTCTTTTCTTTCCTCCATCTTTTTCCCTCTGTGTTTTCATTTGGCTTTTTTTTTTCTTTACTTTCCTCTTTCTCTCTTTTCCTCTTTTTCTCTTCTTCTTCTCTTTCTCTTCTTTCATATACTCTGTCTTGCACTCAGGGGCTATACAAGCATACCCACTGTAAGGCCATATTGTGTGGAGATGTAGAGTGAGTTCCAGGTGGCCCATTCATCTTATAACAAACATTGTGACCTGTCAGTAGATTCTGAATCCTTGCAGGACCTCCCCCACCCCTTAGTAGTTGTTCAAAATTTTAAATAAATAGCACAACATCCCACTCCTGCCTTATATCATAATTGAACAAACCCGGACATCTGGGAACGACAGAAGATAGAGAAAATATCAGAAGTGATTACTTCTCCCTTTCCCACTGAGCAACAAAATTAATGAGAAAGAAGAGAGAATTGCTACAAATAAAGAAAAAGTAATGAAACAAAAGCACTGGTAACCCCAGAGTCCCAACAAAGGGCCAGTGTCAGAAGTAACAGCTACTAGAGGACAAACAATGACTATCTCTGAGAATGACTGTATCCAGAAGGTACTTACAGAGATCAGAGAATCAATGGATAAAATAAATCAAAACTAAGAAATGCAAGGGTAAAAATTAAATGAAATTGCAGCAGAGCTGGACAGACTCAAGAAAGGATATATAAAAATAACAGAAATAAAGAAATCCATCCAAGAAATAAATAACAAACTGACAAGCATAGAAAGCAGAATTTGTCAAGCAGAAAAAATAATCTCAGAACTTAAAACCAAAATTTGGAATTAACCAAATCTATTAAAAATATAGAAAAAACAGCTTAAGAAGACTCTCCAAGAGATGTGGGATTTAATCAAGAAGACATACCTGTGTCTGAGCAGTATAACTGAAGTAGAAAGAGAAATGAAAAATGCCTTGGAACAAACATTTCATGAGGTCATTAAAGAAAACTTTCCTCATCTGGCCAGAGACACAACTATACAAGCACAAGAGATTCAGAGAACCCCTGCAAGGCATCAAATGAGGTCAACCTCTAGACACATAGTAATTTGCCTACACAAAGGAGTTATAAAAGAAAAAATCTTAAAGACAACAGGGAAAAAGTTCAGACTACCTACCAGCAAGACCAATCAGAATCACTCCAGACTTATCTACAGAAACACTACAGATCAGAAGGAACTGGACTCCAAAATTTAATGTTCTCAAAAATAAACAATTTCAACCAAGAATTTCCTACCCAGCCTAGCTAAGCTTCATCAACAATGAAGAATTGAAATCTTTCTCAGACATCCAATCCTTAAGAGAATATGCTGTCCCCAGACCAGCTCTTTAGGAGATGCTTAAAAAGGTGCTATGAATTGAATAAAAAAGAAACCAAAGAAAGACCATGCACTTCACAACATGACAAACAATCACTGAAGCAACAGAGCACACAACACACACGTAAAATGGAAAACAAACACATATATTAACACAAAAGTTAAAAGAATCAAAACAGCTTTGTAAAAGCTTTATGATAGGGACAAACTCTGACATTTCAATAATCAATCAGACAGTGAATGGACTAAATGCACCACATGATTATATCATTATATCATTAGATGCAGAAATTGCTTTTGGCAAAATCCAGCATTCCTTCTTGATAAAAACCCTTGAATACCAAGGCATAGAAAGAACATACCTCAAGCCGGGCTCGGTGACTCAGCCTGTAATCCCGCGCCTTTGGGAGACTGAGGTGAGTGGATTGACTGAGCCTGTGGGTTTGAGACCCGCCTGGGCAACTTGGCGAGACCTCATCTCTACAATAAATTAAAAAAAAAACCGGCCGGGCGTGGTAGCGCACGCCTGTAATTCCAGCTACTCGGAAGGCTGAGGCGGAAAGATCGCCGGAGCCCAGCAAGTCGAGGCTGCGGTGGCCGGGAGCGGCCACCACACTCCAGCCTGGGCGACAGTGAGACTCCAACTCAAAAAAAAAAAAAAGAGAAAAAACAACAACAAAAAAAAAGAAAGAACATACTTCAAATAGTAAGTGCCATCTATGATAAACCCACAGTCAACATATTGCTAAATGAACAGATATTGGAAGCATTTCCCCTGAAAATTGGAACAAGACAAAGTTGCCCAGTCTCACCACTTCTGTTGAACATAGAGTTGGAAGTCCTAGCCAAAGCAATCATACAAGAAAGGAAATCAGTGGTATCCAAATAGGAGAAAACCAAATCAAAACCACATTGAGATACCAACAATCTCCAGTAAGGCTAGCCATAATTAATAACTCAGAAACAGCAGATACTGGAGAGAATACAGAGAAAAAGTGTATGCTTGTGCATTATTGGTGGGAGTATAAACTAGTATAACCTCTGTGGAAAACTGTGGCAATTTCTAAAAGATCTAAAAATTGACCTTCCATACTATCTAGCAATTCCCCTTCTAGGAATATACCTGGAGGAACTCAAGTCTTTCTACAAAAAAGATACATGCTTATGCATGTTTATTGCAGAATTAGTCACGATAGCAAAAACATGGAACCAATCATGCTGCCCATTGAAGGTGGACTGGATTTAAAATATGTGGTACATGCACGTAATGGAATACTATGCATTCATAAAGAAGGACAAAATTATGGACTTCGCAGCAACTTGGATGCATTTAGAGTCTATCATACTCAGTGATCTGTCACAGAAACAAATAACTGAGTACCACATTTTCATCCATAAGTGGACCCTGGCCACTTATCATAATACTACATGAAAGGCATTGGCCATAGTAGGTCACTGCCAGGTGGGGGGGGGGTGCACATAACATTAATAAGAGTAACTTATTCCAAACCAGGGGAACTGAAGACCAAAGAGAGGCCCACACTTCATCTCTATGATGACCACTTACGCATCTAATCCTGAATTGTACCCCACATCTTTTAAATAAAAAGAGCACTTGCAGTTTTTTAAAAAATATAATATGTTCTCTCATTCTGTAAGTTGCTCTTTATTGTTTGCTATGCAGAAGCTTTTTCAGTTGGATGTAAAGTCGGTGCTTATTTTTGCTTTGTTGCATGTTCTTTTGAAGTTGTAGCTAAACAATTATTTTCCAGATCAACGTCATGGAAATTTTTTTCCTGTTCGCTTTCTCATAATTTCAGGTGTTATATTTAAGTTTTTAATATATTTTTAGTTGATTTTTGCATATGGTGTAAGTTAAGGAACTAATTTTATTTTTCTGCATGTGGATATCATTTTAGCAACACCTTTTTTGAAGAGACTATTTTTTTCATTAGGTATTCCTGATATATTTGACAAAAATAAGTTGACTGTAAACGCAGGAATTTATTTCCAGGTTCCCTATTCCGTTCATGAGTCTATGTGTCTGTTTTTATGTCAATACTATGCTGCTTTGGTTATTATAGCTTTCTAGTATATTTTGAAGTCAAGTACCATGATGCATACAGCTTTGTTCTTTTTACTTAAGATTGCTTTGGCTGTTTGGGGTCTATTGCAGTTCCATAGGAATTCTAGGATTTTTTTTTCTATTTCCTAGTATTTTGAAAGAGATTGAATTGAATCTGTAGATTGTTAGGGGTAATTATGGGTCTTTTGACTTTTATATAAAATATATTTAATGTGTAAGAACTTAAGTGGTGTTTTCTGCAGTGTTTTCTAGAAATCAGCAGATACTTTCTGGTCAGGGCAATCAAGGAATCTGCATTCCACCCATGGCACCAGCCAAAAGACATCTGAGACTGACCATTATGGGATAGTCAGTCATCACGTTGACCCTAAAGTCAAGTGACGGTGGTTGAAATGTTTTACTACCTAAAGCCAATACGATACTGAATTCAATCTTAGAGAGCAGCATTTCATTGAAAACTTACTGTCAAAGAAACATTATAATTTGAATATGACCTTGCTATTTTGCCTTTAAGATTCCTACACTGCAATATATTGAAACTTTGAGTCAAGATATTTTAAGGATGGAACAAAAATTAATATGACTATTTTGTGTGTATGCACGTTTGTGTGTGTGTGTGTGTGTGTGTGTGTGTGTGTGTGTGTTTGGCCAGGACCAATACAATCTTCAGAGGAGTTATTAAGTAAAGAACAATCTGAACTTCATAAAAAAACTTCTCACAACAATACCCCCAAATCCTGAAACTAAATATATATGTATAAGAGGTAGATTTAACATTCTCTTATACATACTAAGTCACTTGACAAATCAATTGCTTTATTTATATACAAGAATAAATATATTATAGCTTGTCAACATTATAAAGCGTGCTAAATAAATAAATATTGAGGTTTTAGTTTTAGTTAAATATTGGTGTTATTATTTTGACCAAACCTGACCAACTTTATAAATGTCTTAGCCTAAAAAATCCTATGTAAAAATATTATTTCAGCCATGCATGGTGGCTCAAGTCTGTAATCCCAGCAGTTTGGGAGGCTGAGGTGAGAGGATTGCGTAAGCACAGGGGTTCGAGACCAGCCTGGGCAACTTGGTGAGACCTTGTATCTACAACATATTTTTTTAAAAATTACCTGGGCATGGTAGCACACACCTGTAGTTCCAGCTACTTAGAAGGATGAGGAGGAAGGATCCCCTGCGTCCAGCAGGTCGACGCAGGTGTGGCGGTGAGCATGCCACTGTACTCCAGCCTGGGTGACAGAGTGAGACTCTGACTCAAAAAAATAAATAAATAAATAAATAAATAAATATTTCTTCAAAAATGGCCACCACCAAGAATTTATTTATTTAAAAGTGGCTCTTTATAATGAGCTTGGAAGAGTGTCTCCAGTACAAAATTTGTCCTCAAAAAAGCATACTTAGTGGGTGAGAAAGTCAGTGAATAAATGAACAATTATAGATAGACAGAAAAATAGGAACTCTGAATAAAAGAAAAAAATCACAAACTTTGTCTTCTGCAAGTAAGCATGTCTTTATTCACGTGGAGGAACATTGGCTGAAAGTAATGACTTATACTAACTATTCATTATGAACATCCCATTTACAGAGCTGTACTGACAACTTCCATCTTGTGATTATGTTGTGGGGAGGCAAAACTGTCCCCTGAATTAATAATAAATGCATCAGGGCCTTTATCCAGTACACTGTTTGAGATTATTAAATTCATGGAATGTTTGCTTAATCTATTTTCCTTTTCCATACACCATGCTCTTTGCCTGAGGCAAACCCATCTAATAATTTTCAGTTGAATAAAACCATAACTCATGACCCAATAAATTATTAAGGAACCCTGCCTTATATCTGAATCATCATTCATCTTACCACAATGGCAGAAAGCCTACTAAATTCTTGAACAGTTTCTTACCATGATAAATAGTTCCATTTAAATATAGGAAAACTTTCATGTATGTTTGTGTGCATATTTTTTTTAGATAATTATCTTCGAAACTAAGAATTTTAGCTAAAACTTTATAGTAATACTATTCTTTTTCTAAAAATTTTATCTACTAGTTACATAATTTGTAATTTGCTTCTTTAACCCTGACAGTCCTCCATAGGTAACATTATTTTCCCTGAGGCTATATTTTTTAAAATGCGCAATGGAGTGTAGGATATTAAAATATTGCCTCTTATTTTCTCATCATCTTATTTCTTGTATGCTAATATTTGAAACTGCTCTCTAAAAGTCCAAGGAGAAAACATTGTTTAAAGAGGTATGCTACGCAGTAGGAACGAAGTAAATTGGAAGGGTATTGAGTTATTTAAAATAATTCAAAACAGAGAGATGATTACAGTAATGGCAGGATTAAGCAATAAGTTATACCTTTGACCTGCCATTTGGTAGCCAGTCATGCAAACACATATTGATTAATGCACATTTTAAAGCATAAAAATTATGCTTAGCATCTGAATTATTGATGTGATATCTGAGAATGCAACTCATCAGTAACCAGTTGAACAATAAATATGATTTTCCATATGCTGATATTACCCCCAGTTATCACATTAAAAACACCATTGTGATGATAAAAATAGAATATTGGGTACTCTCAGAAAATATGATCTTCTCCTCGGTGTTTTAAACTGACTTGAGTGCCTAATACACAGCTCACCAAACCTCAGAATAGTGTGCATATTTATTTTTTCATGTTAAAGCTCAAAACTATTGATATAGCATTTTTTAAAAAAATTTTGAAGAAAGAGAAAGAAAGAAAAACATCCCCATCTCTATGGTTCTTCTTCAATGTCTCATTTCACTTTAGGTATCACTCACTGTTCAGTGTTGACCACAAAGACTAAAGTGCCATTTTATTTCTTATGAAAGCATGTAACATTTTTACGTAGAAAAAAATAAAGTTATTGTTTTGAATTGTTATAGGTTTTACTTTCAATGTCCTGTTACTTACCTTAGGAACTGTCAAGAACAAATTCCTATATTTCTTTTTTGTTGAAAAGAAGGTTTGTAAGAAGTTTTAAAAACTACAATTGGAATCAATTGTTCAATTTTCTTCCTTTTATTCCTAATGGTACAGTTAAGCCAGATGTCTTTTTGTGGGTCAGAGGAGCAGAAGGAAAACAGAAGCAATAATTGTATGTTCATGCCTGAGAGTTTCCTGAACCCAATTACTTAATCAAAAGCAACTTGCACCTGCGGTTACACAACAGCAGGAATAACAAGTTGCTGCAGGGATATTGGACTATGTCTAGAAAACTTCAAAGACTTGCCCCTCTAGCCTTCTCTCCTACCTTTTTTGAAGTGTGACTCCCTCATTTTACAAATAAATACTTGAACAAGACCTTCAGAATAAAATAAGAAATACAAATACAACACCCAAAGAAAAGAAAAATCCTCTACCAAAACAAATGATAGAATCTTGTGTGTGTTATATTTGTCAGACCCAAAGATCATTTTTCAGTATCCTCATAATCATGACATGGCCATGAAATACTTAAAATGTCATCACCATATGCTTCATGGAAAATAATAGCTAAGGGCCTGATTCTGAAAAAACTGGGGTAATCTTCAAGCAATCAATATTCAACCCCCCCAAAATCTTTTCTGCTTCTAAAGCCATCAAATTTTATAAGCACTATCTCATTACACCACAAGAAAATTTTCCAATATATTTTGTACAAGAAACTTTTGTAGAATTTGGTAGTGGAATTCACTTAAGCTGGAAAAAGTTTTCACCTCAGTTCTTTTTTTTTTTTTTGACTTGGAGTCTCACTCTGTTGCCCAGGCTGGAATGCAGTGGCACGCTCAAGGTCACTGAAACCTCTACCTGCTGGGCTCAGGCGATCCTTGCATTTCAGCCTTCTGAGTAGGTATGTGCCTCCAAGCCCAGCTAATTTTTTTTGGATTTATTGTAGAGACGAGGTCTTGCCATGTTGTCCAAACTGGTTTCGAACCCGTGGGCTCAGACAATCCTCTTGCCTCCGCCTTCCAAAGTGCTGGAATTACAGACGTGAGCCATCATGTCCGGCTTCAGCACATTTTTATCATATCAGTCTTTGCACTAGCAAATAGGAAGATAATTATTTAAAATGGCATATTTTCTATAATTTAATGATAGTATTTTGAGACAATGTATACATAAAGGTGGAGAGCACTGAGTAAATGTATGGACTGAATCAAGAAAGCAATCAGCCCTGTATGTCTTTGTATAGATAAATATGATTAAGAAATCATGTACTCTGCAAATGAACTAGTAGCTTGTAAAGAACTGAGGTAGAGGTTTCGTCCATCTCATTGCTGGAGTTAATCATTGTCCTGGTGATAAAAATCTATGTGTTGATGTGTATGTGTGTTTGAGAGAGAGTGAATAATTTATACCAAAGGTCATTCTTGAAGTCTTAATTGTTTAGTCCATGGTTTCTATTAAATTATTCACAACTAGACTTATGTTATATTAAAATGTTTGACTTCTAGAATTGCTATTAACTACTGTTAACAAATACTGAAGCAGAGGGACTGAAATAACTGTTTTGGGAAAATCCTCACAAACTGAATAGTAAATAAACCTTTTCTTCAAAACTGGACCAACATGCACCATTTGCTATTTAGATATTACCCTGCCTTCATTATCCAGGGGTTGATTTACAAATACTCAGCTGATATTTTCAGAATTTCTTGGAGATATCTTATTCATCAAAAAAAAAAAAAAAAAAAACCTGTCCACTGGTTTCCTTTTTATCGTGAAGAGTAAAAGCAAGGAAAACAATGGATGCCATTTGTACTTAACATAACGTGTAGTTCTTATTATTGAAGCAAAAAGAAAAAAAACATTGGTTAAATTAGGTAGACACCATGAATATTTTGTTTATGTGTAAAAAACAATCCAGTTATATAGGTGAAAGTCTTCGATTCACCTTCCCAGTCTTCAAATTACATATATTATTCGTTTATTGATTTATTTTTTAAAAATCACTCCAAACTTGATGGCATGTAATACCAATAATTTCTGTTTTTTTCTTTTTTTATTTTTATTTGGTCTTTTTAAAAAATAAAGATGTGGGGTACAATTCAGGGCTAGGTATACAAACGTTGATATGCAGGTACCCTTGTTGATGAGGTGTGTCCCTCCCTCCCCTAGCAGTTTCCCTCAATAATTTCTATTCATCCACACCTATGTGTGTCTGATTGAGGCTAACATAGAATGAACTAGGCTGGATGATCTGCTTCAAGCTGTGGGCCTAGCTCAACTCTCTCCCACCACATGTGGTATCATGTTGGATCGGTTAAGCTCTGCATGCTTCCATTGCAGAGTCGAAGCTACCTGGAGCAAGTTTTTATTGTAGTAATGAAAGAAGCTCAAAAGGTAACTGAAAACACACAATTCCTTTGAATGCCAGGACTAGGAAAGGACATGCAGCCACTTCTCCCCATATTCCAAATCCCTGGCCTGGCCTTATATTAAAGGGGTAAGTTCATGCTTCTATTTATCAGAGGGTATGACTGCAAAGTCACATGTAAAGGGTTAGGCTACAGGAGGAGATAATGATCTGAGACTAGTAATTCAGACTATCGCCATCTGCTCTTTTACCTCCATTATAAGATCTCAAATTTCTAAACAATCATAGCACTAAGCTAGAAACTTAGAAATTTGCAGCGCACCTCAATATATTAGTCTTCATTTAATTTGGAGAGTTACATTTTCAACAGAAAAAGCATTCTACTGTTTACATAACAAACATTAATGATAGACTATTATAATAATTCTGGTCAAAGGGAAAAAAAACAAGAAACGAATAGCAGTTACTGATTTATACCAATCACACTGGACCTTATTTGCCATATTTTCTTTTTTCCAGATTACTTCAGGAGGAAGTTTTAACAACTATGTCACCACAACATAGTGCTCCTTTTTCACCTCTTTGTAATAATTTTTGAAAATTATTTCCATCTACTCTATCATTTGTTTTGCCATATATCACCCACTTCTAAGTCACTTTCCACATATTTAATACTTGGTTATGGAAGCACTAAATTTTAGGGATCAATTTCTCTATCAGTTAGTTATTGCTACAAAATAATTCATCTTAAAATGCAGCAGTGTGAAGCAAGCCTCAATATTTTTATTTAATAGTATGTGTTTGCTGGATATGACCAAGACTAGTGCTGAGCATGGCTGGATGACTCTGCTTAGAGCTTAAGATCCAGCTGGTCATGGCTCCTCGCTGTGTGTTGAATTTTGGTCTGTTGTTTACACATCTATGCTGGGGTTAGCCTGAGAGGCCAGCAACTACCAGAAGGAAGGTTTTCTTCTTACGATAGAAGAAGAAGGGAAAAAAATAGAAACATACTATGGTAGCAATAAAAATTATCAAACACTTCTGTTCCTATGAAAATATGTGGCATACATGTCCATAGTTGGATACAGGTCAGCCATGCAATGACTAGTACACAGTGACTTAAAATGGCCAATAGAACATTACCAACTGTGATTGACACTACGTATTGAAAAGTGGTTGCGCATTCATTGCAGCTCTGTCCAAACTCGGAGAAAATGATGAATAAGACCAGACTTGACTTCTAACCACTGAGGGACATAAGGAACAGTTAAATAAGCTGTTCCAGTTGAACCACCAGTCAGCAGTTTCTAATCAGTGCACTCGCCCCTCTTAGAGGCAAGAGATACCTAGCTAATAGAACCAAAATAATCACATATTATTTATCTATATAAAGTTTTATTTACATTTCTCTTGTACGCTACTAAATTTTCAGATAATTTGTTACAAAGAAGTAAAATCTACTGGATACAGAAAAATACCTAGAAATGAGGTGTTGTTTTTATTGGACAGTCTAGCTAGGGGGTCCATCAATCTTGTTTATCCTTTCAGAAAACCAGCTTCTGGTTTCATTTATTTTTTGTATTATATTTTTGTCCTCTACATCCTGAATTTGGGCTTTTATTTTGGTGATCTGAATTGTTCTGCTGAAGTTAGGGTTTTGGTGGTCTTGTTTTTCCAGCTTCCTTAGGTGATTTGTTAGGCTGTTAACTTGTGATCTTTGTTCGTAGAGATATTGATTCCCCTCTTAGGACTGTTTTCATGGCATCCCAGAGATTTTGGTAAGATGTTTCTCCATTTTCATTTGTTTCCAGGTAGCTTTAAATATCTGTTTTGATTTCCATGTTGACCCAGGAGTTGTTTTGCATCATGCCATTTAGTATACATGTCTTTGTGGGTTTTTGGGGAACTTTGTTGGTGTTGATATTTATTTTTATTCCACTGTGGTCTGAGAAGGTGCATGGCAGAATTTCAATCTTATGGAATTCAGTTATGCTTGATTTATAGCTGAGGATGTGGTCGATCTTAGAGTAAGTTCCATGTGGTGATGAGTAGAATGTGTATTCTGTGGTTGCTGGATGGAGTCTTCTGTAGGTATCAATCAAGTCCATTTGGTCAAGCGTCACGCTAAGGTTCCAAATCTTCTTATTGACTTTTTGTCTTGATGATCTGTCTAGGGTTGTGAGTGGGGTGTTTAAGTCTCCAGCTGTGATAGTGTTAGAGTCAATATCTTTTTTTTAGTTTACCTAAAAGCTGCTTTATGAAAGTTGGTTCTCCTGTGTTGAGTGCATATATGTTTAGGCTGGATATTTCTTGCTGATGGATTGAACCTTTTATCATTACGTAGTGACCTTCCATATCTTTATTAATTTTTGATAGCTTAAAATTTGTCTAATATTAAGATCATGACTCCTGCTTTCTTTTGTGTTCCGTTGCCTGAAATTTTGTTTCCCAAACTCTTACTTTGAGTCTATGAGTGTCCTTTCTGGTGAGGTGAGTCTCTTGGAGACAATATGTTGTTGCCTCATGAT
>CAUYQG010071728.1:0-21692 GCA_963574415.1 Tarsius wallacei | reverse complement strand
CGGGCCCAGCTGAGCCCCCTTCCTCCAGGGACCCGGGCGTCCCCCTTCCTGCGTCTGGAGACGCTTCCTAATCGAGGGAGGTGAGGCGTAGGAAGGGGTTGGCCAGAGGACCCTCCCGGAGGTCCAGAGTCCCAGCCGGTTTATTCCTGAGCCCTCCCCTCCCGCCGTGACTCCTTCCCCCCACCCCCCTTTTGTACTGCAATAATACTGTATTATACGCTTGCACTATTCCCCGACCCGGCCAGCGTAAGCATGCACGAAAAACTCAAAACCACACACACGAAGATGGGACGCTTTTTTCTCCCTTCCTCTCTCTCTCCGGGGTGCGTCCTCCTTAGTGTAAATAGCGGCGTCTGGGGGTCCCGGGCCCGGGTAGAAAAGCATGCACTGAGCCCCCCGCCCCTAGACTGCGAGTACTGTACAAATCCAACACTTGAAACCGACACGCACACGCGCGGCGCCGCCACGGGGGTGGGACACGGACACGCACCCACGCGCACACGGCCGCGCACCGGCGGGGGTGGGGGCGCCCCGCCGTCACGCGTCGCTGTGCGAGGGATCTTGTGCCTTTTAAAGTCCCTGTATGTTAATGCAGACAATCCGGAGAGCTTGTGTACTACCAAATCCTGATTAAAGACGCCTTCCAGGAACCTGCGCCTCCGCCTGCTTTCTTTCACCTCCTTCCTTTTCCACCACTGAATGCAGACCCCGACTCTGGGGTCCTCGGCAAGGCAGAGGGTAGGGGCTAGTCTGTTGCTGGCTCGGATCCATAGGTGAGCTTTGCCTCACCCGGGCGGGACAGCTGGGTTGGGAGGGATCCCAGGGGTTTGGGCCTAGTTGGCCTGAGTAACCCTCCCCTTGCTAGCTGTGTTCTTTCATGGGGGGTGGGGCGGCGCTGACGGACTTTGGTCTCTGGGACCCAACTCCAAATTGCCAACTTGCCAGAAGTGGGGTGTTAGGAAGTAGGGGGTGGGCCCAGTGGCTCACGGGCCAGTTCTCTATGGGATCAGACTATTGAGGCTGAATGTATGGCGGGGTTAGAAAGCTAGGATGCCAGAGAGCCTGCGAAGGGACACTGAGGACCCTTCCCCTGCCACTCTGCTGTGATGGGAGATATGAGGTAGCCTTGGCCTGCTCCCACCTACTGCCCTGGGGGAGGGGGGACAGTCTGTGGAGGAGAGGGGCTCCCAGTTAGAGCCTGGTGGGGGAGTATGCAGGGCTGGAATGTGGCTTGAAGGAGAAGGAAGGAACTGCAGACTTCTGAGACTGCAGAAAGGGGCTGGAAGGGGAGGAGGGACACTGCAGCAGAGGAGGGCACTTTTCTCCTTTGGGCTGGAAGAAGGGCGAGCCACAGCTGCATCTCTTAACCCCTGGGGCATTTACAAGAGTCCCCCACATGCTACCCTGTTGGCTTCTCACCCTGGCTCAGGCAGGGATGGACTGGGAACATTGAGATCTGGGGTCAAGTGTGTGCAGTTCTGTACAGATGGAGGGTAGGTGTCTACATTTCCTGGATCATTTTACCCCTTCTGCCATCTTCCTTTTCCCTGGCCAGAGCGCCCACCAGGCTGGGCGGCACTCCTTGGTGTGGGGTGGAAGTGTGGAGGGAGGGCTCCTGGCTTGGAAGAGATGTTGGAGAGTGGAAACTCAGACAGGTGAAGACAGGGAAGAATCTGGGAAAGGCGGTGGGGGCAGGGCAGAAGAACTGACAGAGGCAACACGGTCCGCAGCTCCTCTCCTCAGGCTGAGCACCTGCGATGGGTTGGAGTGTGGGGAGTGGTTCTTCCAGAGTAGAGGAGGGGAGACAGGAGCTTGCCCTAAGCAGTTTCGGAGGGAGGAGACGGGAGAGGGAACTACTGAAAGGCACAAAGGCCTCCCCACCCCCCACTCAGCAGGGGAGGGGGATGCCAGGCTCACCGTTAGGCTTTTGCCACTCAGCACCTCTCAGCCTCCTTCTTTGACCTTGGGACTGTGGGCTGATGTGCAATGCCTAGAGTCTGGGTTTGACTGGGGTCCAGGCAGGAGAGTCGCTCCATGCACCCTGTGTGGGCTGGGAATGGGGCTGTGTGAAGTAACCGATCTCCAGTGTTGGTGTGGGAGAAGTTTCCTCATGGTCAGGAGAGCTCAGTTTTGTTGGTGGCAAGGGAAAACCAGGGCCTGGTCCATCCTCCTCCCTCCACTTTTCCTGCTGACCGGAATGAACATGGACTTGGGCTGGACTCTGAAGCTGATGGGGCCCAGTCCTCCGTCTTCCCAACTGGGCTCAACGGACAGACGGGAAGGGCTGGGACTTTGATTCTCTCTGAGGGTCTCAGCTTGAATGGCCTGCCCTTCCTCCCCCCATCCCACCCTTACCACCTATGCCTTTGGCTGAACTCCATCAAAATCACTAGGGAGCTTGAAAAAAAAGCCCGATTTCTGGGCCTCGTATCTGACCCACAGAATCTAGGGGATAGGACCCTGGGCCCTGCATTTTTTGTTTGTTTGTTTTATGTTTTTTTGAGTTGGAGCCTGGTCTCTGTCACCCAGGCTGGAGGGCAGTGACACACTCCTGGCCACCACAGCCTCAACCTGCTGGGCTCTGGTGATCCTTCCTCCTCAGCTTTCCAAGTAGCTGGAACTACAGGCATGCGCCACCATGCCTGGCTAATTTTTTTTTTATTTATTGTAGAGATGAAGTCTTGCCAGGTTGCCCATGTGGGTCTCAAACCCGTGGGCTCAGGCAATTCGCTCACCTTGGCCTCCCAGAGCGCAGGATTACAGGCTGAGCCACTGAGCCCGGCCTTGTTTGTTTTTTAATTGGGGTCTCACTCTGTTGCCTAGTTGGAGTGCAGTGGCACAATCATAGCCTCACTGCAGCCTTGACCTCCTGGGCTCAGGTGATCCTTGCGCCTGAGCTTCCCAGGTAGCTGGGACTACAGGTATGAACCTTAATTTTTTTGTAGTGATGAGGTCTTCCTATGTTGCCTAGGCTGGTCTTGAACCCCTGGGCTCGTGATCCTCTCTCCTCAGCCTCCCAGCGTGCTGGGATTATAGGTATGAGCCACTTTTTTCAAAAGCACCCCCAGATAATGCTTGGGAACCACAGTAAGCACACTGGAATCATAAAGGATCACTGCCCTGGGATGGGAGCAAGAAGGTGTGAGCTTCGCCAGACCTGACTTCCTTTTGCCAACTGACACCCAGCACAGCTGGGGAGGCCGAGGTCACTGCGCCTCCCATGGTGTCCTCACGCCTATAGGGCCAGGCACACAGAAAATGTCTAGTCATCACAGACTGAGTGAATAAGCTCAAGATCAGATGGGTGAATGGATGAATAGCTCATTGGGCATCTGGGAGAGGTAGGGAGAGGTTGGCTATTATCTGAGGAGGGAGGGACTTGAGCCCAGGCCCTGCCCCTCTCCAGCACAGAGCCAGATGGGAGAAGGGCAGAGGGTCTTTGAAACAGAAACCCTGGCATGTCTCGGCTAGTAGAGGGGTGGCAGTGATCTTTATGGCAAAACTGTCCATTCTGAGATTCATAACCCTTCCCCCCAAAGGGCAGAGGGTCTCAGGTTTCCCCACATGGACTGGGTAGGAGGCCAGTGAGGCACTGGGAAGCGTTCTGGGTCCTGGGCCATCCTGGTTGATGTGCTTCACAATTTGGGAATGCCTCTCTCTAGGCCTCAGGTTCCCAGTCTAATTTTGATGACAACTGATTTCCTGTTCTCATTCCTCCTCTCTCTCAGGTAATAGGAAGGGAAGGCTTTGAGATGGAGGAAGTTTCCATCTATGATCATCCAACATGGGCACCGTGTGCGTGTGTGTGTGTGTGTGTGTGTGTCAGGGTGTTCTCATCCTCTACATGAGACTTTTCCAGAAAGATCCAGGGCCTGGCCAGATGGCAGAGGAAAGGGTGGTTCTAACAAGAATGTTCAAGGTGTCAGGGACCAGACAGGGAAAATGGACGGAGATTCTGAAGAGAAAGGGTGACCTGGTGGATCAAAGTCCATCCCTACTGGGTAGGATGTGTCTGGTGCTGGGTGGGTGAGTTCTGAGCCTGACAGGAGAGAGACATGATCAGAGCTCTGTGTCTGCCTGCCTGTCCCTGGCTCTCAGTGCCAGCACCTATCTCATAGTCCCCACTCACCCAGGAGCTTACACAGTCCCCTCCACCTCTGCCAGCCATTTTTCTCTAGCCTTAATATTGGTGACTGGACATGCCAAAGTGCCCCAACACAAGGCCTGCCAGAGTCAGTGCTTGATGTTTGTCAAATGACCTAATGGATTAATGACAATAAGTGAATGGAATAGAAAAAGAAAATACTTCTGGAGACTTCCATTCTGGATGTGGATGGGATGAAGTTCTAAGAAAGTTCCATGCCTGCCTCAAGGAGGGTGTGCTGGGGTCCTTTTGGGGTCTGATGCTGAGATCCTGTTGGGGTCCTTTTGCATCATCCTCACCCCTACTAAATCTTCACCAACGTTCTAATTACAAGGAAGAGTGTGGCAGTTGGAGAGGGGGGCAGCCACAACCTTGGGCAGATCCTTGGCTTTGGAGAATTCTGCCTTCCCCTCCACCAGCCTATGTGCTAGCTCAGCTAGCAGAGCCCCTTCCTTTTCCCACACCCCATCCCCCATAGGTATGGCATCCACATTTCTGGAGTGGGGGAGGGAGGCAATGATCTCTGAACCAAAGTGATCAGAGCAGGAGGTAGGAGGTAAGGGTGAGAGGGAGCTAACATTTATCAAGCTACTATAGGCCATGTCCTTTGCTTATATGACCTCGTTTATGATCACAACCTTCGTAGAATGTGCATCATCCCCATTTCATTTCCTTACATAGAGAAAGCAAGGATCACATCTGTCTTGTTCAACACTTGACCCAGATTCTTGGCCTATAACTTAGTGACCAGGACAGGAAGACCTTCAAAGACTGCTTCTTGAATGAGTGAATGAATGAAAAAAATGAATGAATGAAACTCTCAAGGAGCTCTCTTTATCAGGAGAGAGAAAGTGTAAATGCATGCATATAGAATAGAGGGTGGAAAGTTGTCTAATGAAAGGATGTGGGAAAACAAGTAGAAAAGAGAGAGTAATGACATTTGCTTGGTGGGTGGACAGGAGGGTAGACAGGCAGGCTTTGCAGCTGAAGAGGAGATGGTCTTGGAGCTGGTTTGGGGGGAAGAGTAGGAAGTTGTCATGTGAATAGAGGGGGTGAGAGCATATCCCAGGCAGAGGAAACTGCCTGGGAAAAGAGTGAGGTGCATCATGCATTCAGGGAAGTGCTGACAGCATCAGAATGGCTGGAGCACAGGGCCAGGATCTGAGGGTGTTATGAGAAATGAGGCTGGAGCAGGAGATGGGAGCCAGGTCATGGGGAGGAAGGGGTGGCTCACGTGCCAAGCCAGATCGGAACCATCGCCTGTGGGGGCCACTGCAGGTTTGAAACAGAAAGAGATGGAATCAGATTGGAGTTTCAGGAAGATCACTCAAGCCGCTGTAAGAAGGAAAGATGGCAGTGCAGGATGGAGACAGTAGGCCGGTGGCTGGGGAACCACCAGGCAGAACAAGACTGTGTCCATGGCCCTGGATAGCAGACGTGAGGTGTTTGGCAAGATTTCCCGAGCGTGGATGGACAGGAAGATGTCAGAGGTGTCAGGATATCCCTGGAGCTTTTGGCTGTGTTGTGCTTGTTCAACTAGACATAGGCCCAGTGTGTTAAAAAAAAATGCTAACAGGCTGGGCTTGGTGCCTCAGCCTGTAATCCCAGCACTTTGGGAGGCCGAGGCAAGTGGATTGCTTGAGACTGAGGGTTTGAGACCAGCCCAGGCAACTTGGCGAGACCTCATCTCTACAAGACATAACAAATGAGCTGGGCCTGGTAGCGTGCACCTATAGTTCTGGCTACTTGGAAGGCTGAGGCAGAAGGATCGCCGGAGCCCAGCAGGTCGACACTGGGGTGGCCTTGAGTGTGCCACTGCACTCCAGCCTGGGTGACAGAGTGGGACTCCAACTCAAAAAAAAAAAAAATGCTGACAAAGTGCTGGACACCATCAGCCCCATCCCACCATGGAACAAAGCTGTGTCACTCCTGATGGCCCTGGGCATTGTAGGTGCCTGAGGATTGGATAGGGCGGGACTGGAAAAAGGACCAAGAAGGTGAAGGAGACAATAGCTGAGGTCTGACAAGGTGGTCAGGCCTTTCTAGTCTGGAAGGAAGGAGGCTAGGGGATGTGGCAAGCATCTAGAAAACCAAGAACAGGCTTGGCCATCACATTGCCAAAGGCCCTGCACAAAGCTTCAAAAAATAAAAAAACTTAATTGCGTTTAAGTATACCTGTCGGTCGAGGGCTGGACAAATTCCTGACTGACAGGACAGGGCAGAAGGGAAGAGGGTTGGAGCTTCAGGGTCCCAGCCTGCACTTTTAGGGATAGAGGACAGCCCTTGTTTTGCCCTTGTGTGACACAGGATCTGGTGGCCCTGGACAGCTAGCTCTCTGGCTGCAGAGGAACCGGGCCAGGGGGAAAGAAGCCCATCCCAGGAAGTGGCACAGACACTTGCTGCCTGTCTCTGAGCCTGATTTTCTCATCTGTAAAAGGGAGGGTGACTGGGTGCGATGGCTCACACCTATAATCCCAGCACTTTGGGAGGCGGAGGCAAGAGGATTGCTTGAGCCCAGGAGTTCAAGATCAGTCTGGGCAACTTGGCGAGACCTTGTCTCTACAATAAATAAAATATTAGCCAGATGTGGTGGCACACACCCATAGTCCCAGTTACTCAGGAGGCTGAGGCAAAAGGATTGCCTGAGCCCAGCTGGCTGAGGCTGCAGCAGCCACTGCACTCTAGCCTGGGCGACAGTGAGACTCCGACTCAAACAAAACAAACAGATAAATAAATAATAAAAGGGAGAGTGTATGTAAATGGCGGTTATGGTGCCTTCCAGTTTTCATTTCCTGTTATTGATTGAACTCTCGGGTTGACTCTACGGGGTGAGGAGAGGAGTGGGGAAGATGAAGGGCAGGGAGACAGAAGAGCCACCAAGACCAGGGGCTGGACTTCAGGCACAGTCATTCACCAGAGATTTAACGATCCCGTACTAGATGCCAGGGACCGTCCTAGGCCCTGAGGATAGAACAGGGAACAAAACAGACCCAGCACCCACCCAGCACCCACCTCCATGGAGCTCACACTCGGGTGGATAACCTGGGGCATGTGGGTCTCCCAGCCTGTGGGCAAAGATGAGGTCTTCTTGGGCCCAGGAAGGTGGGTGGGTGACCTCAGAGGGTCCCTGTGTGTGCCCCTTGCAGGTGTTCTCCGTGGCGCCCCCGTTTGAGGTGAACGGCCTCCCACGAGCTGTGCCTCTGAGCCTACCCTACCAGGACTTCAAGAGAGACCTCTCCGATTACCGAGAACGGGCACGGCTGCTCAACAGGGTCCGGAGGGTGGGCTTTTCGCACATGCTGCTCACCACTCCCCAGGTCCCGCTGGCTCCTGCTCAGCCTCAGGCTAATGGAAAGGAGGAGGAGGAGGAGGAGGAGGAGGAGGAAGAAGAAGAGGAGGAGGAGGAGGAGGAAGAGGAGGACGAGGAGGAGGAGGAGGAAGAGGAGGAGGAGGAGCAGGAGGAGGAGGAGGAGGAGGAGGTGGCGGCGGCAGTGGCCCTGGGGGAGGTGCTGGGGCCGTGCAGTGGCTCTAGCAGTGAGGGGAGCGAGAGGAGCACTGACCAGAGCCAGGAGGGCGCCCCATCCACGCTGCTGGCTGACGATCAGAAGGAGTCCAGGGGCCGGGCCTCCATGGCTGATGGGGACCTGGAGCCCGAGGAGGGCTCCAAAACGCTGGTGCTCGTCTCCCCTGGCGACATGAAGAAGTCGCCCGTCACTGCCGAACTGGTCCCTGACCCCGACCTGGGCACCCTGGCTGCCCTCACTCCTCAGCACGAGCGGCCCCAGCCCACGGGCAGCCAACTGGACGTATCTGAGCCAGGCACTCTGTCCTCTGTCCTCAAGTCTGAGCCCAAGCCCCCTGGGCCTGGGGCAGGGCCAGGGGCCGGGGCAGGGACCACAGGGGCAGGGGGCGTGGCAGTCACCTCCTCACCCTTCACCAAAGTTGAGAGGACCTTTGTGCACATTGCAGAGAAAACCCACCTCAACGTCATGTCTTCTGGTGGACAAGCCTCGCGGCCTGAGGAGTTCAGCGCTGGGGGCGAGCTGGGTCTGGAGGTGCCCTCTGATGGGGGCGCTGCAGAGGAGGGGGTCCCAGGACCCCTGGAGAATGGCGTTGCCCTGTCAGGGTTGGATGGGGCTGAGATGGAGAGCTGTGCCCTGTCTGGTCCCCCAGGGGAAGCACCCTCGGAGGTGGCCATGGACTCACTGCCCAATGGCCCAGCCTTTGCTGACGCACCAGCCCCAGCATCCCCGCTGGAGCCTGGCCCCGAGAAAATGGCCACCATCTCCCCCAGCCGCCACACCATGCCAGGCCCTCGCCCCAGGAGCCGTATCCCTGTCCTGTTGTCTGAGGAGGACACGGGCTCGGAGCCCTCGGGCTCGCTGTCGGCCAAAGAGCGGTGGAGCAAGAGGGCCCGGCCACAGCAGGACCTGGCGCGGCTGGTGATGGAGAAGAGGCAGGGCCGCCTGCTGTTGCGACTGGCCTCAGGGGCCTCGTCCTCCTCCAGTGAGGAGCAGCGCCGTGCCTCAGAGACCCTCTCAGGCACAGGCTCCGAGGAGGACACGCCTGCCTCTGAGCCGGCGGGGGCCTTGCCCAGGAAGACTGGACGTGCAGCTGCCGCCCGGAGCCGGATCCCCCGCCCCATAAGCATCCGCATGCCCACCCCTGCTGCAACCCAGCAGCCCCCCAGCAGATCCCATGTCGCCACCCCAGCCTCGGACACAGCCATCACCAGCAGGTGAGAAACCGCGCCAGGCCCAGGGTGGGCAGAGGGTGATGAGGAAGGCGTTCTCCAGCAGGGGCTTCCCCAGAGCCAAAGTCAGGATCAGGAGGGGCCCTCAGCTACACCTCCCATCCAGCACCTCCCAGCTGTGCTCTGCCTCTGTCACTGGGCTCAAAGGAGTGGCTTCAGTAAGCATGTCTGGAGGGGATGCCAGGGAGGCCAGGCTTGGGAGAAGCAGGTGGGGCGCTATGGGGTCCACACACAGTCTCTTTTGGGCCATGGGACATTGGAAACACATTGGAAGCCAAAGGATACAGCCCAGAACTGAACAGCTGGGAGAAAACGTTATTTCATATAAGTATAAACACAGGTATATTATAGATTAGAATGCAAAATCCATGAGAATGTTAAAGATGAAATGGGGACCTCTTCAGCAGCAGCCTAGGAGGTTGTGGCCCTTAAAGGTCCTGACCTGGAGGATGGAGTACCAGTCTACCCGTCTGTGCCATGGTCTCCTCAGTCTCATCCAGCTCTGAGCATGCAGGACTCCAGGGCTCGGTGCCCAAGAGGATTCTGAAAATGTCTCTCCTTTTTTGTTGTTGTTTCTTTGCCCTCTTCTTTTCTCTCGCCTTCCGCTCCTCAAGCAGGCTCCAGCTGCAGAAGCCCCCAGGGTCGGCCACTGCTGCTGACCTCCGTCCCAAACAACCTCCGGGCCGCGGCACGGGCCCAGGGCGAGCCCAAGCCGGAGCCCGGCCCCCCGGCCCCCGCAGTCCGGGCCTCCCCGCCTCCACCTCCGCGGCGCGCCATCCCAGCGCGTCTCCCCGGAGCCAGTCCCTGTCCCGCAAAGAGAGCCCCTCGCCCTCGCACCAGGCCCGACCCGGGGTTGCCCCATCCCGGGGCGTACCGCAGGCCCGGGCCCAGCCTGACGGCACTCCCTCCCCGGGGGGCCCCAAGAAAGGACCCAGAGGGAAACTCCAGGCTCAGCGCGCAGCAACCAAAGGCCGGGCGGGGGACGCGGAGGGCCGGGCCGGGGCCAGATAATGACGCCTGCGGCTCTCCGCGGCCCCCACCCTCACCCTGGGCCCCAACCCGCAGCCGGCCACACCGGAGCAGCTCCCAGCACAGCCTTACGCGCCCGACGCGCGCCACCCGCGGCCCCAGCTTCCCGCCTGCACCCGCGAGGACGCGCGCCAGCACACGCGGCGTCCACCAGCCCGCGGGGCCGGTGGGGGTCGCGGCCCTGCGCCGCGGGAGGAGGGTCTGCTTCCCCTTCTTCTCCCCGCTCTCCTCCTCCTGTCGCCCCTCAGGTGGGGCAGGCTCACACCGGTCCCGCCGCCCCGGGAAGGCTCAGCCACTTCTCACCGAGGACTCCACTTCTGGGGACACCCCATTCACCCACCAGGCCTAGGCTGCTCTCCATGCTCTCCCCGGGCTTACATCTTCTGCGGCGCCTTGCCCTCCTCCTGACACTTTTCCAAGCCAATGCCCTCCCCTTTCAGAGAAGCATCCTCAAATTCCAGAAGTGGAGGCTCCAGCCTCCCCCCCCCCCCGGGAGGGGGCAACCCCACATTCTCCTGGGAGCCATGGTGGCCAGGAAAGGCCTCTGGACTGCCGGGCTGTGGTTGGGGACCCAGGGGTCATCAGTCTACTCAGGTGTGTGAGGGGGCAGTTTTGATCTGCCCCAGAGTCAGCTCCATTCTGGACACCCTGGAGGGAGGGAGTGGGCAGGTGATTCTTGGGGGTGGGGAAGAGGGTGGCAGGGGTGATTCTTGGGCATGGTATATTCCCCTCACCTCTAGGGTTCAGAGACCCCTCCCTAAATTTGGGTAGGGCCTCATTGGGGAACTGTGGGGCTGCCTTCCTGGGCAAGTGTTTCGCAGTAGGAAGTTGGAAGATTGGAGGGGGGCTATAAAAATGTTTCACCCCTCCTCTGGTTCCCTGATCTAGTGCTCAGGACCCTTTATCATCAGGAATTCCTTCCTGTCATCTAACCTCAATCCTGCCTACTGCAATTTTAGCCAACTTTCCTCTCTCCTGAGTTCAATGCAGGTGGAGAGTGGCTGGTTATCATCTTTGCACTGGCGCTTTGGAGATTCAGGGACCGAGTTCTGGGCTGGGTCACCCTCCCTGTTCTCCCAGCAGTGGGGAGTGAGCTGACTCAGGCGCCATCTCCCCCAGTGGGCAGAGAGAGCAGAGACAGGCAGACCCTCAGACAGCTGGCCCTGGAGACAGAAAGGCCCTTCTAACTTCCAGATTATATGCTTAAGTGATGGGTCCCCAGCCCAAGCCCACTCCTCCCTCAGCTCACCCTATCCCCTCTTGCCTCACCCCAGCCCATGTGGCTGCTGTGCCCCAGGAATGGATGTGGGGCCTCTTCCTGGGTTCCGGCTCCTGCATAGCTCACCTCATCATGAGCCTCAACTGCCTACATCTGGGGCAAGCAGCATACTGGCTGCAGAAGGGACAGCCAACCCTGCTCCTCTGGAACAGGCCCCTGCAGGGCTCCTCCATCCGCAGCACCCGCAGCCTCTGTCCCCAGCCTGGCCTCTCTGTCCTTCCCCAGCCACAGAGAGCAAGCCAAGACATCCAGGGGAAGAGGAAGAAAGGCCTCAGTGTGCCCCAGCGGTCTGGCTGCAACCAGCCACTACCACCCAGAAGAATGCCCATGAAGCAGTTGGCCCCACAAACAGCCTGGTGGTGCCAGCTGAAGCCTCTCATGGAGAGTCAGCAGGCATGGGCGGCCGCTTCCATGCCAAGGTGGCAGCTTCTCTGCAGACCAGCCCAAGGGAGGACTCCTGGGTGGACAGCCTTTGAGATCCACTCCACGCTGATGCAGAAGCTCCCAGAACACTCAGGAAACCTCTCCGGACAGAGCCCTCCTTGTCAACCTGAGGCCCTCCCAAGGTCCTCTACTGCTCTCTGAGTTCAGCAGAGGGGGTAGAGGGGGGCCACCGCCTCCCACCTAGAGCTTCACCGAATGACAATCAGCTCGTGCCAGGTGGGGACCAGGGCATGACCCTGGAGCCCAGGCCCTGGGCCTGCTCCTTGCCACCAACCGAACCGTGAATGTAGGGCCCCCAGCCTCACCTCTGCCCCAGGACCAACACCCTGGTTTGGAACTGGGAGGGAGAGGGGGGCCTGAGAGAGCCCCAGGTCCATCCCATCCCCAGTTTCACCCAGCACTGGAGCTGGCAGAGACGCAAAACCCAATTTGCCCTTGGGATTCCAGACCTCCCTTGGGCTCCCAACTGACCTTAGGCCTCTGAGTCATTGAATGTCACCTGGCAGGTGAGGTAGGGGAGGGAAAGAGGGCCAGTGGAGAGGAGGGTGAATAGGGGGCTGACTCTGTTCCTCTCCCCAGGAAGAATCCAGGGCAGAGGAAACCACATCTCCCAGTGCCCCACCCCCAGCTGCAGCCTCTTGCCCCTTGAGCATCCATTCCCTCCACTAGGCCCTCCAGGTCCTGAGCCCCTCCTCTACAAGAGTGTCACACCACCGTGCCCCACCTCCCCCAGCACTTCCCTATCACCTATGTCACTGGCTCAGATGTGGGGTCTGCTCACCCCAGAACATGCCTCCCCTCCCCAGCTGCACTGTGCTTAAGGGGGTGCAGGAGAGGAGAGGGGCCATGCCCCAGGCTCACAGGTTCCCCCTCACAGCTCCTGGAAGGGGCCTGGCTTGCTCAATCTTCTCAGCTCTGGGGACCAGCCCTGGTGGGCATGGGGTGGGGGGGGCAGGGAGTTGCCCTCCGCCTCCCTCGGGAAGCCACCTAAGAATGTTTACACGCCAAACAGAATGTAACACCCTCCCCACCCCTTCCAGTCACTGCATGGCCTCTGCCCATCCTGCGCCTGCCCACCCCCACCCCAACACCCTGGAAGCCGCTGTCATGATTAGATCGGGTCTCGGAAGGGAAGTAGCCATCACACCATTAAAAAGCCTGTGGACCTTTCTTTCTGTTGGCCTGGACTCTTCTTCCCTTTGGGTGGGCAGGGCAAAACCCAGCTCCTGGGCTGGGGTGAGCAGGCAGGTTTCTGAGCAAGTGGAGAGGGACCATCCCGGAGGCAGAGGAGGAAATGAAAGTTCAAGAAGGGCACAGGTGACTTGCCAGGGTCACACAGGTGGAAAGACTGTCCTGCCATCCCTCTGATTGCAGAGCCTGCACTCTGTGAGCCCCTGGCTTCTCCTGGCTCTGTGCAGAGAGGCAGAGAGGAAGATTTTTCAAAGGTTAACAGGCAAAAGTGAGAGTGTTTGGAAAACCCTAAAGGGTAGCAGCTCACAGGCAAGGCTCATATTATCGCAAAAACCTATCAAAACCATGAGTGGGCAAGGCTTGGGACACAGCATCTCCACTTCCAGAAATGTATCCTATGGATATACCTATACACGTGCAAAATTATGTGTATCCAAAGGCATTAATTGCAGCTTTCTTTGTATAGCTCCGCAAAGTCTCATCTGCAATTCTGAAACCCAGAAAGTTCTGAAAACTGGGAGTTTTAAAAATTAGGTTGGCACAAATTAATTTGGTAACAAAGCCTGACAAGACCATTTATAATGTTTGTTAATGCTGCCTATCATATTGTTTGCAGTGGAAATAATGCATTGATTGATTATGGGGTACCACCCTAGATCCTATTAGGATATTTTATGATCTATGGATTATGCACTGAATTACCTTTCTAAATAAATACACAGTTGACGATTGAACAACATGGGGGTTGGGGCGCTGACCCCATGTAGTCGAAAATCTGTGTATAACTTTTGATTCCCTCAAAACTTCGCTAATAGCTACTGTTGACCAGAAGCCTTACCAATAACATAGACAGTTGATTAACACATATTTTGTATGTTATTTGTATTATATACTGTATTCTTACAATAAAGTAAGCTAGAGAAAAGAAAATGTTATTCAGAAAATCATAAGGAAGGGAAAATATATTTATTATTCATTCAGTGGAAGTGAATTATTATAAAGGTGTTCATCCTTCTCCGTCTTCAAGTTGAGTAGGTTGAGGAGGAGGAGGGAGGGGAGGGGTTGGTCTTGCAGCTGTCTCAGGGGTGGCAGAGGCCGAGAAGATGGAAGGGGAGGCAGGAGAGGCAGGCACATTCCATGGAACTTTTATTGGAAAAAAAATCTGTGTGTAATGGTCCTGTGCAGTTCAAATCATGTTGTTCAAGGGTCAAATATATATTTATATATATAGTTATATTTTGATCCCAACAATTTGATAAGAGACTCTGGACCTATAAAAGTTTAGAAGCCCTCTACATGTCCATGAAGTGGGGCTGGGCAGTAGAGCATGGCCCACCCATACGGTGGGGACCCCAACATGGGGTACTGAGACGCTAAATGAGTTTGGCTACCTGGGTGCTGTGGTGCACACCTGTAGTCCCAGCCACCTGAGATGCTGAGTCGGGAGGATCACTTGAGCCTAGGAGATCGAGTCCAGCCTGGGCAACATAGCAAGACCCCCCCCAAATAATAAAAATAAAATGGAGTCATCTCTTTGTGAACAGTTGTAGACCAAACTTCAAGACCAAGAATAGGAAAAAGAAGCATGTGTATAATGTACAACTCTTGGTGTAGAAAGGCAGGTTAGATGAGCTTGAGGTCCCTGGCTGCTGCAGGGGAGCAGAGCTGGGTAGAAGGGAGGCGTGGCTGTAGAGTATGTGCTGAACCTTTGGCATTTTGAACCTAGGTTCATTGGCTGTGAATCTTTCACCTAGTCAATACCTAACTAGTTTTTGTCCCAGGCCAGACTCCTGGCCTGGCCTGGATTTCGAGTAAAAGGCCCAGATTCCCAAAATCCTGCTCTTCTTCCAAGAAGTCCACTCTCTGACATGCCAGAATCATCAGGACCCCCTGGGCCCCCTGGGATGCCAGCAGGCTCAAGGGCTGATTCACCAGTGGGACCCTTGGGTGCTGTCACGTTATTTCTTGCTTAAAATGTCAAAAGCAGGACATTCTTGTAGTAAAAAGGCAAATGCTAAAAGCATATAAAGCAAAACATGAAGGCCCCTCCCTATCTTTGAATCTGACCATCTAGAGGTAACTCTTGTGAATAATTTGTTGTGTACCATTTCAGATCTTCTTTTTCATGTTTGTAATAATAGCTTGCGCTCTCTCTCTGTCTCTCTCTATGCTTCTTATAAATAAAAAGAAGAACATATGATACCTACTATTCTGAAACATGATTTTATACCCAACAATATGTCTTAAAGTGCAGATCTTCTTTGACTTTTAAAAAATGACTTTATTGGGAGACTGAGGTGGGAGGATCACCTGAGCCCAGAATGTCAAGCCTGTGGTGAGCTGTGATCATGCCACTGCACTCCAGCCTGTGTGACAGAGTGAGACCCTGACTCAAAAAAAAAAAAAAAAAGAAAAGAAAAAAAAGGACTTTATTAAGATAAAATTCACATACCATACAAGCTACCAATTTAAATTGTACAACTCAATCGTTTTTAGTATATTCATAGAGTTGTACAACCATCACCACAATCAATTTTAGAACAATTCCATAACTCCCAAAAGAAACTCCCTACCTGTTAGCAGTCACCCCCATTTTACCCCAGCCCCTACAGCCCCAGGCAATCGCTAATCTACTGTCTATTGATTTGCGTATTTTGAACACTTCATATAAATGTAATCATATAATGTGTGATCTTTTTGTGACTGCCCTCTTTCACTTAGCGTGCTGTCAAGGTACTCCCATATTGTGGCATGCATCAGTATTTTATTCCTTTTTATTGCCAAATAATCTTCTATTTTATGGCTATGCCACATTTTGTTTATCCAGTCATCAGTCAGTGAATTTTGGGATGTTTCCACTTTAGGCTATTATAAATAATGCTACTATGAACATTCATGTACAATTTTTTGTGTGGATGTATGTTTTCATGTCTAACTTTTCACTATGTCAAATAGTGCCAAAATGAACATCTTGGCTCCAACCTTTGCTTACTTCTTCTGCAAGTCTAATTCTAAGAGAAATCCTGGAATCATTACATCAATAAAAAATGGTATCTTCATTTATTTTAAAATTTCTTTGAGATTGAATGAATGAATACTACAGATTACTCTCATTATTTAGCATTTAGTCAGCCATTCATTCATCCAACCCATTTATTCAACTAACTGCAGGCTGTTGCTGAGCTCAGCATGTGTGAGAGGCCGTGCCAGACGTTGGGCACTGTCCAGGCGCTGAGATAAAGCATAATGTGCCTCCTAGGAGGTGGTTGGAAATTAACTTTCACTTTATGTGTGTGGTATGTGCCTTGATACGTGAGGCTTACGGAGGAACTCCCAGCCCAGACTGAGAGCTTCATGGAACACGCCCAGACAGATGTGCCCCTTGGACTGAATTTTGAAGGACAAACAAGAGTCGGCCAGATGAAGAATAGGGGACATTCCCGGCAGAGGGAGCAGCGCGGGCAAGGTGTGTAGGCATGAGATTGCATAAGGTTCAGTGGGGTAGGTCACAGGCATCAATCTGGGAATGGAAAGAGGGGCAAAGAGGGAGCAGACCCAGGCCTGGAGCAGGGATAAGCTATGTCAAATAAGAGGGTTTTAGAGGGCTGCAGAGACCCTCTGCCCACCCCCTCCCCAGGATCCTGAAACCTGCCAGGCACGCTTACTTCCCAAGGCCCAGCTGGGCTGTCTGCAACTAACTACCTGATGCTCCTCTGTGGGTAAGGACCTGCCCAGCCCCTGGCAGACCTTCTCCTCATTCTCTCTCAGAAAGACATTTCTCTTCTTTGTTCTGTGGTCAAAGAGAGGTCTGAAGACAGGGGCACAGAGAAGTAAGTGGCTTGAGCAAGATTTGTCAGTTAGGGGCTAGATGGGGGGCACAAGACTAGGGTCATTTGAAGGAGCCTTTGTTAGGTAGACAGGACCCCCTCAGGGACACCTGGAGAAAAGAGACACAGGTGGGAATGGAGAAGGTGTTGTCTCCGATCATCAGACATTGGGCCTGCTGAGGTGTTCCCATTGGCTACTGATGTGTCAAGGCCGGGGCAAGCATTGAGACCAGCCCGAGGCCGAACAGTAGTCAGAGTGACCTTTGTAAGTCCTCAGCAGTTGCAGGAGCCTGGTCATTGCCCAGGGTGATGAGGTGACATGAAAGGAGAATCTGCATGGCCCTGGGAATTTGGCCATGGGTCAAAGGTAACGTGATATACGCCCCTTTCAGCACTTCCATGTGTCTTCTACATGCCTCTTCTCTCCGTGTACCATTAAACTTGAAGCACTGTAAAGCCACCCATCACTACCACCACCAATTTTACCACAATCACCACTTCTGTCTCCATTCCCTACCATCACTAGAATCCTCCTCACTCAGATCCCAGACACTCTTCTCCCAGACTGTCACCATACCACATTAGGCTCTGATGACATAATGATTAAAAAGGGACAAGGCCCATGAGGTCGGTGAGATTACACATTTCCACTGCTTCCTTCACTACCACCACCAATCACCACATGGCGGTAGCACCATGCCCACCACCACCATCACCACCACAGTGACCACCACCATCATGAACACCACATCACCCCCCCACCACCATGACCATGATCATCACTATCACCACCACTAGCACGACTACACCACCTCTGTCACCACCACCAGCAACGCATCACACGTTACCACCACCACTATCACTACCACCACCGTCACCACTACCACCACCACATTATCATCACCACCATCATTACCAGCCCCCAATCACCACCACTTTACAACTAGTACCACCACCATCACCACCACCACCACTACCACATCACCAACACTATGGTCACCGCCATGCACCACATAATCTCATCACTACCATTACCCTCATGACCACATCACTATTGCCAGTGGCCCTAGCCTCATCCCCCTCATTCCTACTCCAATCACCCCTGTCACCAACACTTCCACCATCAGTATCTCCCTTCTGTTACTAGGACACCATACCCACCACTGTAATTGATTCTGTCATTACCACCACCAGTAATATAGGAAATGATGACATGGGTTATAGTGTTGGTTCATGGTTCATGGCCCTCGGTAAGATGGGGAGATTATCTGAGGTCACTCAGTGGGGAGAGGGGTGAAAGAGTAAAATGCCTAAAGTATAAGAAGGCCCTATTGCAAGCAATCCCAAATAGGGAATTGTTTATCCCAGGAACATATTTTCCACAAATCTTCCAACAGTTCTACTTTAACTTTAATTAAGGAGTTGTTTTCAGTGCACAGGGCTCCTCCCCAGCCACTTTGGTACAAATGAAGGTCTCTACCTTAGCCTCTGAGCTCAGGTTAAGATTCCCAGGTTGGAGAGGTTGGAGAACGGTTAATAATCCACTCAAAACCAGCTCTTAACTGGCGACTCAGGGCTGATCTGTCCTCTGGTTAGACTCAGCATTTCATACCTGCCTGTCCAGCGCTGTCATCTGCCTCAAGCATCATGGTCATTATCGCCATCAGAGAAGTGAGCTCCCATATGGGGTAGGGCCAGGGAATAAGATGAAGACACAATTAATGCCAGATTTATTCTCTGTGGAAAGGGGCTGCAAATTTAGACCTGAGTTTTCTAGAAGCCAACATGAAGAGGGAGAGGGGAGCACTGTGTGATTATCAGCTATTTCTGATATTAAAGCAGGAGAGAAATTCCCATTGGAAAGCTAAGGCATCATAGCCAATGCCCGAGGTTGGCCTCATCGGCTAGTTCTCTCCAGTTGTGGAAAAACTTCAGCTTATTCCCCTGTGGAGTCACCGGATGGGTCATGATGATGAGGTGGCCACACAACTTTCCTTTCAGTAGCTGCAAATGGTTATGGCATCTTACATATTTTGTATAAACAATATGATTACACTGTATTAAATCAGGGAGGAGCCAACAAGTGTGAAGAGATGTCTCCCCTTGAGCTGGTCTTCAGAGAGGTCTGGAATCCACCCGGTAAATGAGGAGGGCTGGTGTAGGGGGGTAATTGGAGGGAAGAGGCATGTAGTGGAGGGATCAGAGCTGGGCAGGGGAAAGGAGTGGGTCCTGGGGGAAAGGAGCGGGTCCTGGGGGATCCTGTGGGCCAAGCTGAGGAGCTGGACTTTCCCCCTCAGGCAGTGGGAACTGGTGAAGGTTTTAGCTGGGGATGTGACCCTATTGGATTTGGATTTTAAAATGTTCACTATGGTGGGTTTGTGGAGAATGGGTTGAAAGAGGTGAGTCTGGAGGCAGGGTGGCTTGTGTAACTGACTTCAACCCTCCAATGAGCTCCCTAAGGGAAGGGACTGCATCCGAGGCATCTCTGTGCCCTAGAGAATGTCGAGGCATCTCTGTGCCCTGCAGAATGTCGACGCTGCACAAGTATCTCTCACTACTATCACTTGCTGTCACCACCACCATGAGCTGCCTCTGCTTCTCACCACTGCCCTCACTCCCATACCTTTCAGCGCCACCATCAACACATACCACGCCACCCTTTAGCCCCTTTTCCAGAGTTTTCTCAGGGAGCCCAGCCTGGAGCCCACTGGGACATCACCAGCTCAGCAGCCTGGGTCAAAGACAAGACTCTCAGGCTAGAGTCAGGGGTCCTAGTCCTCTCTTCAGCTCTGCTGCTGAGTCATTGTGTGACCCCAGCCGGTCCCCACCCTGCCTTTGGTTTTCTGATCTGTTCAAAGTAAGAGTTAGATTAAACCAGTGTCTCTGCCAGCCTGGTGCTTGGACAATCCGATCAGAATGAATCTGACATTGCTGGCTTCTGTTGCACTTTTGCAGCAGGGACTGTGATTGAGAAGTGAGTGGGACGATCTGATGAAGCACATCCTGGGTCCTTGGTAACTAGGACCGTGGTAACCCCCCTCATTCCCTACCTCTCCAAGGGGTAATCTGGGAAGCTCCCGAAAATAGGCGAATGGGGCAGGCAGGAGGGACCGCATGCATGGGGAGAGCTCCTGAGTGAAGTGGGAGTGTGACGATCTGAGGTCCCCAGAGAGGTCAGGCTGTTCACTGCAGTTCCAGATGTATCTTAGGGCATCAGCTCCAGGCGGGGACTTAGGAGTATGAGGAGGCCTCATGGATCAGCAGAAGGAAACTTTCACCTGGTTAGGGTCCAGCTCTCTGTCCCGAATCCCAGGATGTCGGCCAGGGCATGGCTGCAGCCGCAAATAGGCAAAGCTGACCTAAGGTCTCACAGAACAAAGGGCACCCCAGGAGAGCTGGCCCCAGTTCCCAGAGGCCTCCTCTTCTTAGGTAACCTTGTAGCTCTGCTGACCAAGAGGCTAGGGGCTCACCTCCCACTCCATCAGCCAGCTACTTCAGCATAGGGGCCAAGGTTCGCCTTCTTGGTCCCTGAGCACTAATGTATAAGCCCCAGGGCCACGAAGTCAGTGACCTCTGAACAGATGGCTGCCCCTCCCCCCAGGCACTGGGCCAGACAGGCAGGTGTCCCAGGAGACCTGGGTGGCTAGGGAGGGGCCAGTTCTGGGCCAGCCCCTGAGGGCTGGATTCTGGCTGCAGGCTCTCTGCTCAGTCCATCCACTCCCACCCCCAGAGTCCAAGGGCTCATGTGGTGCACAGGGTGAGCTGTTCTGGGTACTACAGAGGGAGCCTGCACTGGGGACGCTGGTGGATGAGCAGCATGGGCTTTGAAGAGTTGCTGGACCAGGTGGGCGGCTTCGGGCCCTTCCAACTGCGGAATGTGGCACTGCTGGCTCTGCCCCGTGTGCTGCTGCCTATGCACTTCCTCCTGCCCATTTTCCTGGCTGCCGTGCCCACCCACCGCTGTGCCCTACCTGGCACTCCTGCCAACTTCAGCCATAAGGACGCATGGCTGGAGGCCCACCTGCCCCGGGAACCTGACGGCACGCTTAGCTCCTGCCTCCGCTTTGCCCACCCCCAGGCTCTCCCCAACACCACGTTGAGGGGAGAGGGGCAGAGCCCTGGGGAGCTGGAGGGTGAACCCTCCACAGTGCCCTGCTCTCAGGGCTGGGAGTACGACCGCTCAGAGTTCTCCTCCACCATTGCCACTGAGGTACTTGAGCCCAGAGGTTGAGGGACATGTGAGTCGGGTGGGCCTGTCACTGCCTCAGGTGGTTACCATGTGGGCATTAGATATATTACTCTCTTAGAGTCTCAGTTTGTCAATCTGTAGAGGGCAGCTATGAGTTTAGTTCATGGCTGGTAGTCAGGGGCCCATACACAAGAGCTGCTATTATGATAATTAATTGAGAGGTGATTAAGACAGGGAAGGGCTAAAGTGACTTCAGGGAATTGGCACAAAGGGCTGAGGAAGGCTGTTTCTGGAGTAAGAGGTGGAGAAGCAACAGAGGCCTTCTTTTCCCCTCCCTCTTTTCGGACCTAGGTCTGGTATTGACAGAAACCATCTGGAGGTGGAGTGTGGGTAGAGGCAGTCCCCCTGGGGGGCAGCAGGTCAAGGCCTTCCATGGGAAGAAGTGGAGACTGCGAGACTGGGGAGGGGCAAAGTCTCCCACGCCTCAAGCTGAGGTGAATAGTTGGGGGTGGTTCTGACCTGGCCTGGAGGTACCAGAATGGCACAATTCACCTCAGAAAGCCCCAGAGTCAGGAGAGGAGGGGCTGGGGCCAGCTGGAGGGGGCTTGCACTCACAGGAGCCCCTTCCTGACTGTCCTTGCAGTGGGATTTGGTGTGTGAGCAGAAAGACCTGAACAGAGCCACGTCCACCTTCTTCTTCGCTGGTGTGCTGGTGGGGGCTGTGGTCTTCGGATACCTGTCTGACAGGTGGGGTGAGGCATTGGGTCAATAAGAAACAGGCTCAGGGTACTCTCTCCCATTAGCTGGGGTACCCGTGTCTTAGAACCTCCCTCCAC
>CAUYQG010071722.1:0-14831 GCA_963574415.1 Tarsius wallacei | reverse complement strand
GGGAACCAGGAGGGGGAAGGGGGCGGAGATAGGGGGAGGGGCGGGATTCAGAGATTGACAGCAGTGGGAGGCAGGGAGAGGAGGTGGGAATGCACTAGGATCGGCGTGAGAACCCGGGAGGAGGCTTGGGTTAGAGGACAGATCTGAGGTTAGCAGGACACAGGGTGCCTGGGATGCGGCTCTGGGCCTCAGGAGCGAGGACTGGGCAGGAGACGGCAACTGGAAACTAGGTTCTGAGGCGACAGGGAGTCATGGGAGGGTTTGCAGCAGAGTCAATTGTGGGCATCTGACCGGGTGCAGTGGCACACGCCTGCAATCCCAGCACTTTGGGAGGCCGAGGCAGAAGGATTGCTTGAGCCCGGAGTTCAAGACCAGCCTGGGCAACATAGCAAAACCTTGTCTCTACAAAAAAAGTTAAAAAAAAATTAGCCAGGTATAGTAGCGTGTGCCTGTAGTCCCAGCTACTCAGGAGGAGGAGGTAAGGCTGCGGTGAATTGTGATAGAGCCACTGCACTCCAGCCTCAGCGACAGAGTGAGAACATGACCAAAAAAAAAAAAAAAGTGTGAGTATCTGAGGCTTCAGGCAAGATAGAGTGGACAGAGGCCAGGAAGCTGGGGAGGAGACAGCCGGCACAGGCTGCAGCCATCAGAGGTGTGGCTCTAGAAAGGTCACCTCGCCCAGGACGTCTTCCTGGCTTTGCCCCACAGATTTGTTACCATGTTGTGGGCTGGAACTCAGTTATCCCATCTTTCCCTGGGGGTGGAGAGTGCAGGGGTCAGGCTGGGCCTTCCTGCAGATGGGACCAGCTGATGAAAAGCGTAGGGGTGGGGTGCACAGCTCAGCCATCAGATCCGGGTGGGATCCTGGCACCTCCCGCTGGGTCTGGCTCCCTTCCCCGCCCAGGAAGCTAAGCTACCAGTCCTGTCCGACTCGTCCAACCCGGGAGGGACGGGTGCAGGCCCTGGGTCCCACTTGGATGCGGCCAGCACCATGGACACCCTGCTGGCTCTGCTGTTCTTCCTGCTCCTGGGTAAGTCCCCTCAGCCCTCTCCCCACCAGTCCCCCTGGCAGCCTCCCCCAATGCCCTCCCCTCCTCTCCTCTGCAGCCTTCCGGGCAGGTGTCCTCACGCTCACAGCCTCTTCTGGACTTCAGCAAACCAACTTCTCTTCTGCCTCTTCCTCAGCCTCAGAAAGCCTTTCCCAGGGGCTGGGTTCAGAAGTTCCCTCCATCAAACCTCCCAGCAGGAAACTGCCAGATCAGCCTCTGGGTTCAAAAGCCTCAGCTGGAATTTCTGATTCCAGCTGGCTTCCTGAAGCCTCGAATGCCAATAATGTGTCTGGGTCCTTCTGGTCAAATGTTTCCACCCAGGGCCAAGGCTTGAGCCTGGATCCCACCTTCCCTGAAATTCCTGGTTTTGAAACATTTTCTGATATCTCAGATCCTCAAGTTCCCACCAAAGACCCCATGCCTTCCTTCTCTGTTAAGACCCCAACTTCAAACATGTCTGCTCAAGTCCCCAATACCAAAATCTCTGTTGAGGCCCCAGGTTCAAGGTTCTCCCCTGATGAACTTGATCTTGAACTCTCTGCCCAGAGTCCAGAATCCAACTTTTCTGCAGGAACTCACCCAGCGGCAAACTTCCCCCAGCAGGTGCAGGGCCCTCTTGCTGTGCTGGTGGGGACCACCATCCGGCTCCCCTTGGTCCCAGCCCCCAGCCTCGGCCCCCCTCCCCCCCTGGTAGTCTGGCGCCGGGACTCCAAGGTGCTGGCAGCTGGGGGCCTGGGGCCAGGGGGTCCTCTGATCAGCCTGGACCCTACTCACCGAAAGCGCCTGCGATTTGACCAGGCCCGAGGGGGTCTGGAACTCTCCTCTGCCCGGCTGGATGATGCAGGCGTCTACACAGCTGAGGTCATCCGGGCAGGGGTCTCCCGGCAGACTCGGGAGTTCACGGTGGGTGTGTATGGTAAGTGGACCCTAGGGTTAGGCATGCAGATTTCAGGGGCTGCTCTGCTCTGTGAGAAAGTCCAGCAAGTCACTGTACTGTTCTGAGGATGTTTTCTCCCAGAGGAGGGAGGGGTTCCCTGGATGGGGAGAGAGGACTTCTGGGTGGAGTAAGGGAGAGCAGGGGTTAGAGGATAAGACAAGGGTGCTTGAGGAAAGTTAGAGCTGGGACTGAGACTCCTTGGGGCCTGGCCTGCGGGGTCTGAGGGGGGAGGGGGATGGGGGATCGGACTCCTGGGGTAAGAGGGGGCAGCGGTTGGAAGTCCTGGGTGTAAGGGAGGAAGGGATGGGGGGGTGCTGGACTCCCAGGCCTAGTCTTGAGCATCCCCTGCATCTCCCAGAGCCCCTACCCCAGCTGTCCGTGCAGCCCGAGTCCCCGGAGACAGAGGAGGGGGCTGCCGAGCTCCGGCTGCGCTGCGTGGGGTGGGGGCCGGGTCGTGGGCAGCTGAGCTGGAGCCGGGACGGGCGCGCCCTGGAGGCGGCGGACCCCGGGGGAGCCGAGCCGGCCCGGGTCCGCCCCGAGGGCGACCAGCTGCTCATCGCGCGGCCGGTGCGCGGCGACCACGCCCGCTACACCTGCCGCGTCCGCAGCCCCTTCGGCCACGCGGAGGCTGCAGCCGATGTCAGCGTCTTCTGTGAGTGGGGACACCCCGGCCGGGGGTTGGGCCACCCGAGGGAGCCCCTGGGGAGGAGGGGCCGGGAGTCCCGGAGGAGTCCCGGCGTCCCGACCCTCGTGGGCCCGACCCCTCCTCCTCCCCTAGACGGCCCGGACCCGCCGGTCATCGCGGTCTCCTCGGACCGCGACGCCGCCCCTGCCCTCTATGTCACCGCGGGCAGCACCGTGACCTTGCGCTGCAGCGCCGCCTCGCGGCCGCCCGCCGACATCACGTGGAGCCTGGCGGACCCCGCCGAGGTCGCGGTGCCCGCAGGGCCGCGCCTCCTGCTGCCGAAGGTCGGGCCGGGCCACGCCGGCGCCTACGCCTGCCTCGCCGCGAACCCGCGCACCGGCCGCCGCCGCCGCTCGCTGCTCAACCTCACCGTGGCGGGTGAGCGCGGCGGGGACGGGACCCCGAGTTTGTCGGGCAGAGGGGCGGGGCCGGCGAGGAGGGGCGGGGAAATGCCTGCTGGTGGGCGGGGCTAGATGGGGGCGGGCCCCATCAAGGGGGCGTGGATACCGGCCAGTGGGGCGGGGCCAACGCGGAGAGACGGAGATTCCCTGGAGAAGGGGCGGGGATACTTAGAGAAGGGGCGGAGCCAGCAAGAGGAGAGGGAGAGAGGACCGAGATGGCGTGGCAAGGATGACCTGGCCGGGCCAGCACTGAGAGGGCGGACAGTCCTGGGCAAGGAGCATTCTCACCAGTGTTAGTAAGCAGCGCCTTAAATGGCAAAGAGTGGAACTCGGAAAGGGAAGGGTCTATGGTGCCTGGGCCAGTAAGTGAGATCAGCAGACGGATACGTTACCTGGAAAGGGGGGCGGAGTCACAAGGGAAAGGGGCGGGTCTTTTGGGAAGGGGGCAGAATCATCTTAGAGGTCGGGTCCGCAAGGAAGGGCGTATCCAGGAAAAGAGGCTTCCAGGACAAGAGGCTTCTCGTGGAGTAATAAAGGAGAGGGCGTAGTAATCTGGGAGAAGAGGTGGAGCCAGAAAGGAAGGGGCTGAGTTATGTTTTAAGAAAAGAATCGGTGTGAAGATGCATTTTCTTAGGAAAGGCGGTTAGTCAACTGGCTGCCCATTAAACGGGGAAGTTGCTGGGGAAGGGGATCCGGGTCCGCAGGAGAATGGGGCGGGACTAGCGCCTGTGGGGTGGGGTTTGGTAGGGAGGGCGGAGTCAACGCGCGGAGAGGCGGGCCTAGGTGAGAATAGGGGAGTGCAGGCACGGAGAGGCGGGGCGAGAGAAGAAGGGGAGAGAGACCCGACCTTTGTTCTCTCCCTTCCCTCGCTCAGATCTTCCACCTGGGTCCCCACAGTGCTCAGTTGAAGGGGGTCCCGGGGACCGCAGCCTCCACTTCCGCTGCGCATGGCCGGGCGGGGTCCCTGTCGCCTCCCTGCAGTTCCAGGGCCTCCCCGAAGGCGTCCGCGCGGGGCCGGTGCCCTCTGCGCTCCTGGCGACCGTCCCTGCGCACCCCCGGCTCAGCGGCATCCCCATCACCTGCCTCGCTCGCCACCTGATGGCCACACGCACCTGCACTGTCACACCGGGTGAGAGGGGGTGGGCTTATCTGCTGTTTCCTGAGGAGGAGGGGACTTTTTCTTCAGTCCTTTGGGGACTCTTGTGGAGGGGCGTACCCCCCCCTTACTCCAGGAAAAGGGCGCAACTTTCACTTTCCTTGAACCTAGAAAAGGAACGGGGTTTTTCCTGTGCCTCAGGGTAGGGGTTAGGGTGTGCATGCACAGGGGTATTTTTCTGGACTGAGGAAGAGGGCCATCACTTTCTCACGTGTTCAGAGAGACAAGTCAGTGATATTTGTAAGAGCAATGAATAGTTGAGAAGAATATAAGTTTCTCAGCACAAGTCTGGGCCTATGGTGTGTGTTCAATAAGTGTTTGATGAGGAAATCAGATAATAATTCACTCATTTATTTATTATCTGAGTTCCTCATCAGTGAATGGGCAGTTCCTTCTCCAAAGTGCCTGGGGATTTACCACTACTTGATTTAACAAAAGACACACGCACATACACACATACACACACAATTTGTTCTTTGGGTCCAGGTTAAGCCCTTAACTTTCTCTGCCTGGCTTCTCGGGCTTCTCCCACCTGCAGAGGCCCCCCGAGAGGTGCTACTGCATCCGCTGGTGGAAGAGACACAGTCGGGGGAGGCGGAGGTGGCACTGGAGGCCTCTGGGTGTCCTCCACCCTCACGAGCATCCTGGGCCCGGGAAGGGCGGCCCCTGGCCCCAGGAGGAGGGAGTCGCCTGAGGCTCAGCAAAGATGGGAGGAAGCTCCTCATCGGAAACTTCAGCCTGGACTGGGACCTGGGGAATTACTCCGTGCTGTGCAGCGGGGCGCTGGGAGCTGGGGGTGACCAGATCACCCTCATTGGTGAGCCTCATCCTTGCCAAGAACCCAGTCGAAGGGGATCCCGGGGACCGCAGCCTCCAGGTCCCCAATCCCTCCTCCCTCAGACCCAGAAGTCCAGCTCCAGCCCCTCCTCCCTCAGACCAGGAGTCCAGACCCCAGCCTCTCCTCCCTCAGACGTGGGAGTCTTCAGATCCCAGAGTCGAGGCCCTTAGTCCCCTCCTCACTAGTACCCAAAAGTCCTGGACCCCAGCACTCTCTTAGACCCAGGAATCTGGGTCTCCAGTTCCTCTACCCCTGGGACGTAGGATTCCCCACCCCCCTCCCTTCTCTCCTCTGGCACCCAGCAACCCATCCACCCCTCCTTCATCCTTCTAGGCCCCTCCATCTCCTCATGGAAGCTTCAGAGAGCCCGGGATGCGGCGGTGCTAACCTGGGATGTGGAGCGCGGGGCACTCATCAGCAGTTTTGAGATCCAGGCACGGTCAGAGGGGCCTAACCTGGGCAGAATAGCCACCCACAAGGACTGGGTGTCCCTGCTCATCCTGGGGCCTCGGGAGCGGTCGGCCGTGGTGCCCCTTCCACCTCAGAAACCTGGGACCTGGACCTTTCGTATCCTGCCCACCCTGGGGGGCCAGCTAGGGATGCCAACACAAAGCCGGGTCTACCAGGCCGGTGAGTTGGGGCTGTCATCACCCTCTCCAGGCACATCCTCCTGGTGTCTGAGCAGGTGTTGTGTCTCTTGTCTTGGATCCTCCTCTCCCTGTCTTTTTTTTTTTTCTTTGAGTCGGAGTCTCACTCTATCGCCCAGGCTGGTGTGCAGGGGCACGCTCATGGCCACTGCAGCCTCGTCCTGCTGCGCTCAGGCGATCCTTCCACCTCAGCCTTCCAAGTAGCTGGAACTACAGACGCATGCCACCACACCCGGCTAGTTTTTGTGATTTATTGTAGAGACAGGGTCTCACCAAGTTGCCCAGACTGGTTTTGAACCCTGGGCTCAGGCAGTCCTCTCGCTTCAGCCTCCCAAAGTGCTGAGATTACAAGCTGAACCACCACGCCTGACCTCTCCCTGTCTTTTGGTGGAGGGGGGGGTGTGTTTTTTTGAGTTGGAGTCTCACTCTGTCAACCAGGCTGGAGGGCAGTAGCATGCTCCCGGCCACCGCAGCCTTGACCTGCTGGGCTCAAGTGATCCTTCTGCCTCAGCCTTCCAAGTAGCTGGAACTATAGGCATGCGCCACCATGCCCGGCTATCTCCCCTTCTAAGTGTCCTGAGGCCGCCTTAACAAACTACCATGAGACAAAAGACCAGTCTGGACCTGGTGGCTCATGACTATAATCTCAGCAGGCCGGAGGAGTGCCTGAATCCAGGGATTTGAGAGCAGCCTGGACAACGTAGTGAGACCTTGACTCTACAAAAAAAAAATCAGAAAATTAGTGGGATGTGGTGGTGCACGCCTGTCGTCCCAGCTACTCAGGAGGCTGAGGCCAGAGGATCACCTGAGTCCAGGAGGTTGAGGCTGTGGTGAGCCATGATCGAGCCACAGCACACCAGCCTGGGTGAGAGTGAGACTCCAACTCAAAAAACACAACAGGCCATTGCCTTGCTAAGCTATGGTCTGGCCATGTGCTCTTTGAGCTATGGCCAGGCCGTTTGCCTAAGCTTTGGGCCCCTCTCCTACCTTGGAGAGGTGAATCTCCTCTCTTTTCCCCCTCTCTAATTTACTTTCTAGCCATTGCTTCGTTAAACTCTGGTGTGTCCACGAGGCTCTTTGAGCTATGGCCGCCATGTTTCCTAGCTTTGGTCCCCTCTCCTACCTTGGGGAGATGAATCAATCTCTCCCTCAAATTTACTTTCTAAATAAACTATATTTTCCAATCTAAAAAAAGAAAAAGAAAAAGAGAAGAAAAACACATAACAATTCAGACTTTTATTCTCTCACAGCTCTGGAGATCGGAAGTTGGAAATCAAGGTGTCAGCAGGGTCCTGCTTCCTCTGAGACTCTGGGTAGCATCCTTCCTCACCTCTTCTGAGCTTCTGATGTTGGCTTTTCATCCTTGGCATCCCTGACTTGCAGTTGCATCACTCCAGTCTCTGTCTCTAGCTTCCTATGGCTTTCTCCTTCCTGTGTGGGTCTCTGTCTTTGCTTCCTCCTCCTCCTTCTCCTCCACCTTTTTTTTTAATCCTTTCTTTTATTTTTTTAGTTGAAGTCTCATTCTGTCGCCCAGGCTGGAGGGCAGTGGCACACTCATGGGCACAGCAGCCTCAGCCTCTTGGGCTCCAGCGATTCTTCCACTTCAGTCTTCCATGTAGCTGGAACTACAGATGCACACCACCATGCCCAACTAATTTTTGTGATTTATTGTAGAGACAAGGTCTCACCAAGTTGCCCAGGCTGGATTCTCCCACCTCAGCCTCCTGAGTAGCTGGGACTACAGACATGTGCCACCACACCTTGCTAATTTTTATTTTTTTTGGTAGACATGAAGTCTTGCTATGTTGCCCAGGCTGGTCTCAAACTCCTGGGCTCCAGTGATCCTCCCACCTCGGCCTCCCAAAGTGCTGAGATTATAGGCTTGAGCCACCGTGCCTGGCCTCTGTTCTCTTCTTATGAAGACATCAGTTTTATTGGAGTAGGATATACCCTAAAGACTTCATCTTGACTTGATTACATCTTCAAAGAGTCTATTCCAGGTTAGGCATGGTGGCTAATGCCTATAATCCCAGCAATTTGGGAAGCTGAGGTGAGAGGATTGCCTGAGCCCACTGGTTCGAGACCAGCCTGGGCAAATTGGTGAGACCTCATCTCTACAATAAATTAAAAAAAAAAATTAACCAGGCATTGTGGCACATGCCTGTAGTTCCAGCTACTTGGAAGGTTGAGGTGGAAGGATCACCTAAGCCCAGCAGGTTGAGGCTGTAGTGGCCATGAGTGTGCCACTGCACTCCTGCCTCGGCGACATAGTGAGACTCTGATTCTAAAAAACCAGAAACACACAAAAAAACAAAGAGTCTATTCCAAAATAAAGTCACACTCACAAGTACAGAAACTAGGATTTCAACATAATATATTGGGTTTTTCTTTTGGGGGGACACAATTCATTGTATAGCATCCCCCATTGGAATGTCTCAGGACTCAGTCCACAGACCTGTATTTCTCCCTAGTGTGATCCTGTCCCTCTCATGGCCTTCCATAGCATTAATACCCAGATGACTCCCAAATATCATCCCTAGCCTTGACCTCTCTCTTGAAAAATGACTCTCCTGCTGGGTGCAGTGGCTCATGCCTGTAATCCCAGCACTTTGGGAGGGGGAGGTAAGAGGATTGCCTGAGCCCAGGATATCGAGACCACTCTAGGCAATATGGTGAGACCTCATCACTACAGTAATTGAAACCATTAGCCGGGCGTGGTGGTGAGCCTGTAGTCCCAGCTACTTGGAAGACTGAGGCAGAAGGATCGCCTGAGCCCAGTAGGTTGAGGCTGCAGTGGCTGTGAGCATGCCCCTGCACTCCAGCTTGGGCAATAGTGAGACTCTGACAAAACAAAAAAAAACAACTCCCAACTTGATATCGCACTTTGGATGTCTGACTCGCATCTCAAACATCACATCTCCAAAACAGACCTCTTGATGGTTTTCTCCCCAAACTGTATCCTCTAATCCCCAGGTTTCCCCGTCCTGGTGAGTGGCGCCACCCACATGATCAAGCCACCCTCCACACCCCAATTGCCAGCAAGTTCAGTCAATTTTCCTTCCAACGTGTTTTTCCAACCCACTTCTTTTTCTCTTCACTCCAAAGCCCTAGTCAAACACAGCATCCTCTCATGCCCGGATGCAGCAGCCATTTTTCTGGTCTCTAAACTCTGATCTGTTTGAGCCAAAGTGATGCAAATCAGATCATGACGCTGCTCTACTTAAAAGCCTTCCATTAATTTCTTGTCTTTTGTTGTTGTTGTTGTTGTTGGAGTATCACTCTGTCACCCAGGTTAGAGGGCAGTGGCGCAATCACAACTCATGCAAACTTGACCTCCTGGGTCCAGACTATCCTTCCTCCTCAGTCTACAGAGTGGCTGGGACTACAGGCACAGGCCACTGCACCTGGCTAACTTTTTTGATATTTATTTATTTATGTAGCGATGAGGTATCACTCTGTTGCCTAGGCTGGCTTCCATTCATTTCAACAAGAACTCCCAGGGTCTGGCCCGTGGAACCCTTCTTACTTCATCTTCTACCTCTCTCCCCCTCCTTCCATGTCCTCCACCCACACTGTCCTTCAATGAACACAGAAGACTCAATCCTACCTCTGGGCCTTTGCATTTTCTGTTCCCTCACCTTAGAACACCCTTCCCTCACGTTGAACATCGCCTGGTTCCTTATTCTTCAAGGCTCCGCTCAAATGTTGCTTCCTCTGGGACCTTAACTCGCCACTTTTTCTAACCGTCACCTCCCATTTTTGCCATCCTGGCGCCTCTGTTCCTCCTTAGCACAATCTGCAATGATGCCATGTGCTGCACATTCATTTCAGACTTCCCTCCTTGAATTCACCCCCACGAGAGTAGACACCTTGCCTGTTTTGCCCACCGATGGAGGCTCACCACCTGGCCAAGCGCTGGCCACCACCACAGTCACTCAGTACATGTTAAATGAATTGAGAGGGCTGGGAGTCCCAGATTCCTGGGTTATGAGAGGGGAGGGGCAGGGGGGTTCTGGGCTCCTGAGTCCCTGCGCCAGGGATGAGTTAGGGGCTTGGGAAACTTGGGTCCAGCCCGGCTCCTGCTCCCCCGCTTCTCTGTCTCTTCCAGGCCCCACCCTGGGCCCCGGGGCCATCGCTGGCATCGTCCTGGGCTCCCTGCTGGGCCTGGCGCTGCTGGTGACTCTGCTCCTCCTCTGTATCTGCTGCCTGTGCCGCTTTCGGGGTGAGTGAGGGACCCGGGGAAGGGTGCAACCGAGGCTAACCGAGAAGGTCCCTAGAAAGAGGCCTACCGAAGACCTGGCTGGACCAATCAGCGCAGTCATAGGTCACCTGTCCCGCCTTCCTATCTCCAAATCAGCCAATCAGAGTAAGGCTTCACCTCTCACACCAGCTTCCCTTGCCATTGGCTGGGTCGGCATGTAGGGGCAGCCAATCACGTGTTCCTGTTTCTTTTCCTCTTCTCAATCAGGAAAGACCCTTGAGAAAAAGAAACATCCCCCCACTTTGACCCCTGTGGTCACCCTACCAGAAAAGAAGATGCAGAGTGTTACCCCAGTGCAGACCTCCTGGCCTCTGCCCCTCAAAGCCCCGCTGGAGGACCCTAGCCCAACCAGGGCCCACCAAGTGAGTGTGGGCGCCGGAATGGGAGCGGGGCTTTTGTTTGACAGTCAGCGAGATGAGATGGTCTGAATTCCCTCTTCCAGTTTTACCTGTTAATTTACAAAGTCGGTAAAACTTTATCCTTTTTTTTTTTTCCTCTGAGTTGGAGTCTCACTCTGTCGCCCAGGCTCGAGTGCAGTGTGACACCCTCACAGCCTCTGCAGCCTCGATCTGCTGGGCTCAGGCGATCCTTCCACCTCAGCCTTCCAAGTAGCTGGAGTCACAGGCACGTGCCACCACGCCCAGCTGATTTTTTGATTTACTGTAGAGACGAGGTCTCGCCAAGTTGTCCAGGCTGTTCTTGAACCCCTGGACTCAGGCAATCCTCTTGCCTTGGCCTCCCAAAGTGCTGAGATTACAGGCTTGAGCCACTATGCTTGACCAAAACTTTATCCTTTTAAGAAACACATAAAAGTTGAGCAGGACTTCCCGCCAACTTGGATGTATATTAAGGGTGGATTCCAGTTTCTCCTCCCTTTTTCTTTTCTTTAAAAATGGGACTAGTCTTCCATTTTTCTCTCCGAGGTGGGATGAAATTTCCTCAGGTCCCCATAAAACTTGGGTTATTGCACGGCTTAGCTTCCCCCAGGATAGCCAGATATTTGTTTTTTCCTTGCAAACAGAGGGGGCCCAGGTAATTTCCAGAAGATTCGAGCAAGTGCTGGAAAGGGTTAGGAGGCTCAGTCAAGTCACACCTAGAGTACCTCCTGAGTTTGTCCCCACCCCATCTGTCTCCTCCAGGCTACAGGCCCCAGTCCAGTCGTCTCTCCAGGTGGAGGCCCCAGAACTGTTCGGGCAGCTACGCAAGTGTAATCAGAGTCAGTGGCCTGCCCTGCACAAGACATTTTGGGGCAGAACTCTCTGTTTCACACCAGCAGCAGACAGGGCCTGCTGTGACTGAGGGTTGGACCCTGAAAGTGGGACTTTCTTTCTCCCTCTCTCATCACAAAAGATTTTACCTGTATTTATGCAACTAAGGAGATGTGAATCCTGGGATGGGAGAACTTCCTGCTGACCTCACAGTGTGGTTCGCACAACCCACAAGGCTCTGCAGCAGACAGGCGGAGCTTGCTGTGTTCTCCCAGCTAGAGAGGGAACCTGGTCTGAAAAGATCCCCCTACATTCACGTTGCTGGTATCTTCATCTTAACAAAAATCAGGTCATATCACGTCCCTCCTTCCATTTTGAGTTGGGGTCTCACTCTTGCCCAGGCTGGAGTGCAGTGACATGATCACAGATCATCACAGACTCGACCTCCTGGACTCAGGTGATCCTTCCACCTCAGCCTCCTGAGTATTTGGGACTACAGGCGCACACCATCACACCCAGCTAATTTTTTTATTTTTTTTTTGTAGAGATGAAGTCTCGCTATGTTGCCCAGGCTGGTCTCGAACTCCTGGGCTCAAGCACTCCTCCAGCCCCGGCCTCCCAAAGTGCTGTGATTACAGGAGTGAGCCACCACACTCGGCCCCACTTCTCTTTAAACCCTTCCACGGCTTTAAACCCTTGCCCTTCAGCTATCATGGCTTTCAAAGCCTTGGAGTTTGGCCTCTGTCGGCCTCCCTGACCTCCTCTTCCAAGACTCCCTGCCCCTTGACTCCAGTAATACAGACTTTATGTCAGCTGTACTTTATCTCTAAGCATTTGCCCCAAGAGCTTTCTCTGCATAGAATGCTTCTTTCTTGCCTATGTTGTTCATTTCTCAAGTCTCAGGGTAACCCTCACCCTCTTAGAAGACCATTCCCTTCCCCCTCCCTTGGTCATGAGTGAAGTCCCTGATCTCATCCCTCCTCATATGTAAATACATAATCACTTGTGCAACTTCAGACTCCCTCTCTAAATGGAAAGCTTCACAATGGCAGAAACCACACCATTATCTCAGCACTTAACCCAGAGTCTGGCACACAGCAGGCGATCAATAAATATTTGTTGACTGATCATATGTTTTGGTGCCAGCAAAGTGTCAGGCTTGCTGCTGCTTGGCTCAGCACACATCTTCCTTTTTCAGCTGGGTTTCTAATGGGGGATTTAAGGAGCACATCAGTGAGAATTCTTGTGGCTGCTAGTAACAAAATAAAATGGTGGCAAGAAATAGGAAGATGGGTGGTTTCAGACTGACTCAGCAAATCAGTGACACCACCAAGGACGAGGGCCGTTTGCATCTTTCCACTCTGCCACCCTCATTGGGCTGGCATATTGTCTCTAGGAATGTTGCCTGATGTAGCAAGATGGAGGCTGTGACTCCAATCATCAATCTCCACACTGCTGTATCCAAAGACAAAAGGAAGGGGACAGGGCTCACCTTCCACACTTCTCCCCATCCCTTCTTCCCTTTCCCCTTGCCTTCCTTTCATGAGTGGAAGACTACCAGCAAACTTCCCTTTATGTTTCTTAGTCCAAAATTGGCCACATAGCTGCAGAGGAAGCTGGGAACCCAAATATCTAGCCTGTATCACAGCAGGTGAGTCTGTTGGCAAAGAAAGGGGAGCAAACAATTAAAGTATAGGCAGCCAGTGTCTGTTTCAGGAAAGGAAAGGGTGTGAGAACTTCTAGTTAATGGTTTGGGGAGGAAAGGACCCCTGGGAAAAGCAACCCCTGGATCCTTTTGGAAAAGTGAGGGCTGGGGTCCTGGGTACCTGGGCCCTCTATATCTCTTTGATATTAGTTAGTATTTTCATTTTCTTTTTTATTTTTATTTTTTGAGTTGGAGTCTCACTCTCACCCTGGCGGGAGTACAGTGGCACGCTCATAGCCACCGCAGCCTTGACCTGCTGGGCTCAGGCGATCCTTCCACCTCAGTCTTCCAAGTAGCTGGAACTACAGGCATGTGCCACCATGCCCTGCTAATTTTTTGATTTATTGTAGAGATGAGGTCTCACCAAGTTGCCTAGGCTGGTCTTGGACACCCAGGCTCAGGCAATCCTCTCGCCTCGGCCTCCCAAAGAGCTGGGATTATAGGCATGAGCCACTGCGCCCGGCCTTCATTTTCTTTTTTGTCATTGGAGAGAGAAAACCTAACACAAGCCAGACATGGTGGCTCATACCTATAATCTCAGCACTGTGGGAGGCTAAAGTGGGAGGATTGCTTAAGCCCAGCAGTTCAAGACCAGCCTGGGCAACATAGCATGACTTTGTCTCTACAAAAATTTTTAAAAATTGACCAGGCATGGTGGCATGCACCTGTAGTCCCAGCTACTCGGGAGGCTGAGGTGGAAGGATTACCTGAGTCCAGGAGGTTGAGGCTGCTGTGAGCTGTGATTGTGCCAGTGTACTCCAACCAGGGCACAGAGTGAGACCCCTGACTCAAAAATAAAAAAAAAGAAAACCTAACCTTAACACAAATTGGTTTAAATATATGAGGAACTCCATTGCTTACGTAAGTTAAGGTGGGCATCTGGTAAGTTTTGATCACTTTGCTCAAATGATGTCATCATGGACTCAGTTTCTCTAGACCTTCCACTCTGCATTTCACGGTGTTTCAGGCTCCACAGGCCACCCCCCCATTACTGCTGTCCCCCACATCCAAGATCTCTCCACGCCATGGAGAAAAGCCACCTTACAGATCTAGACCTCACACCAGGCGCCACACGATGCAGCAAAGCATCTCTTCTTGTGAATCCACCCCCTTGCCCATTTCTGAGCCAATCACGGTGGGAACCCCGTGGCTCCAGCCAATCAGAAGCCACCTCTGTAATGGGTCAAGGCCAAATCTACCCCAGAGAGTGGGGGTATAGGAATGACATTGACCACCAGATGACAGTCCTTAATGACGCTGACACCTGCAGGCAGAGACTTTGGAAAAAGGCGTTTATTGGTGTGGTGGTCTCAACACTCCCCATGAATCGGAACACACGGCCCCCAGGGCCCCCCACCCCCTCCCTCGCATCCCTCCCCCGCCCTGCCCCGTCCCCCCCGGACCCTGGGAATGGAAGACAATGTGGGATGGGGCCCGCGCCCCCGTCTGAGGTACAGTCACTGCCCCTTGCCCTCTGCCCCTGCTCTGGGTGGTGTGGTTTGGGGTAGGTGTTTCTAGAGGGTCTCCTGGGAGTCGGAGCTGGTGACAGGGCATCTTTGTCTGGACTCCGGACGTCTGTGTGATGCCTCTCCCCCCCATCCCCCACACTGCGTGTGGGCCTCTCTCCCCCTCCCCACTATGTGTGGCGTGGCCTCCCAGGGCGGGGTATTCCTACAGCCAGAGCTGAGGCTACAGCCTCTCTGCTCCCTTCCTGACAAGGGTTACCCACCCTCGGGGCATCTACACTGGTCGCCAGCTACAGGACATCTGGAGCCAGGGGGCTATTGCTGGTCACAGTCGCTGGTGTGTGTGTGTGTGTGTGTGTCTGAGTGGGTGGGTGGGCATATGTCTGGAGAAAATAATATTTTATTCCATTGTTCAACAGAAGTGGATTAAAGTGCCCATCCATTGAGGCAAAAGACTTAGGCAGATTTTAAAAAATCA
>CAUYQG010071717.1:0-27531 GCA_963574415.1 Tarsius wallacei | reverse complement strand
GAAGATAGAATCTCAGAACTTGAAGACCAAAACAAGGAATTAACCTGATCTGTAGAAAACATAGAAGGAAAACTCAGAAGGAAAGAACAACACCAACAAGAGATATGAGATTATAACAAAAGGTAGAAACTATGCCTGATTGGTATCCCAGAAGAAGAAAGAGAAATGGCAAATACCTTGGAGCAAGTGTTCTGGGAGGTTATCCAAGAAAACTTTCCCCATCTCACCAGAGAGGTGATCATCCAAACACAAAAGATAAAGAGAAATTCAGCAAGACATCAAAGGAGAAGACTGACCCCTAGACACATAGTAGTTCACCTACACAATGCAGGCACAAAAGAAAAAACCCTAAAAGCATCAAGAGAGAAGGATCAGACTATCTACCAGGGAAAACAAATCAGAATAGCAGCAGACCTATTGGCAGAAACACTACAAGCTAGAAGGGACTGGAGTCCAATATTCAATGTCCTCAAAGATAAGCAATTTCAACCAAGAATTTCCTACCCAATCAAGTTCAACTTCATCAGCGATGGAGAATTTAAATCCTTCCCAGACATCCAATCCCTAAGAAATTATGTAGCTTCCAAACCAGTTCTACAGGAGGTGCTTAAAAAGATATTAAGCACAGAAGAAAGAAAGAGAAAAAAAAATGACCATGCACTTCCAAAGAGAATAGCAGAACACAGAATCAACAGAAAATAAGTCATAAATTCAAACTTGAAAACACACACACACATCAACCCAAGAACAAAGAAAAAACTTTATAAGAACTTCATAATGGGGATAAACAATCACATTTCAATAATCAGCCTGAATATCAATGAACTAAATGCACCACTGAAAAGACACAGAATGGCAAATTGGATAAAAAACATAATCCAATAAATTGCTACATCCAGAAAACTCATCTCAGCACAAGAGATACACATAAACTCAAATTTAAAGGATGGAAAACAAATTTCCAAGTGAATAGATCATAAAAGAGGTCAGGAGTTACAATCTTAATATCAGACAAAACGTCTTTAAGCTATCAAAATTTTAAAAGATATGAAAGAACAGTATATAATGATAAAAGTTTCAATCCATCAACAAGAAACATTCATCCTGAACACATATGCACCCAATATAGGGACAGCAGTATTAATAAAACTACTATGTAAACTAAAAAAGATATTGACTCTAACACTATTATAGCTAGGGACATAAATACCCTGCTAACAACCCTAGATAGATCATCGAGGCAAAAAATCAACAGAATTCCAGAACTTCAACTTGACACTTGACCAAACGGATTTAACAGATACCTACAGAACACTTCACCTAACAATCACAGAATACATTATACTCATCACAACATGGAATGTACTCCAAGATCAACCACATCCTCAGCCATAAATCAAGTATAAATAAATTTCATAAGATCAAAATACTGACATGCACCTTCTCGGACCACAGTGGAATAAAACTAAATATCAACACCAACAAAATTCCCCCAAAGCCCACAAAGACATGAACACTAAACAGCAAGATGCTGAACAATTATTGGGTCAACACGAAATCAAAACAGAAATTAAAAGATTCCTAAAAACACATGAAAATAAAGAAACACCTTACTAAAACCTCTGGGATGCCAGGAAGGCAGCCCTAAGAGGGGAATTTCTATCTCTACAAGCACTCATCAAAAAAATGGAAAGATCACAAGTTAACAGCCTAACAAATCACCTAAGTGAGCTGGAAATACAAGACCACCAAAACCCTAACTTTAGCAGAAGAATCCAGATCACCAAAGTGGAAGCCCAAATACAAGACACAGAAGACAAAAATGTCATAGAAAAAATCAAAGCAAAAAGCTGATATTTTGAAAGGATAAACAAGATTGATGTACCCTTAGCAAGAGCGACCAAAAATAAGAGAGAAAAAGCCCAAATAAACACAGTCAGAAATGCAAAAGATCAAATTACAATTGACACTGAAGAAATATAAAAGACTATCAGAGATCACGATGCACACCTGCAAACTCAACAACCTATATGAAATGGAGGACTTTCTGACATTACACAACCTCCCAAGGGTGAAACAAGAAGACATTGAGACACTAAATAGACCAATAACAACCCAGGAAATTGACTCCATCATAAGAAAACTACCTCCAAAAAGTGCCCTGGACCAATGGCTCTTCAGCAGAATTTTACAAAACATACAAAGAGGAGTTGATGCCAATCCTATTGAAAGTATTTCAGGCAATTAAGAAAGACAGAATTATTCCCAATTCATTTTATGAAGCTACCATCACACTGATACCCAAACCAGATAAAGATCCAACAAAAAAAGAGAACTACACATCAATATTCTTAACGAACATAGCTGTAAAAGTTCTCAACAATATTCTAGCAAACTGGATCCAAGAACACATCTCAAAAATCATCCACTTTGACTAAGTAGGCATCATCTCTGGGATGCAGGGCTGGTTCAACATCCACGAGATAAATGCAATTAAATACATCAACAAATGTCAAAACAAAACCCACATGACTATATCATTAGATGTAGAAAAAGCCTTTGTTCAGATGCAGCATTGCTTCTTGATAAAAACCCTTGAACACCTAGGCACAGAAGGAACATATCTCAAAATAGTAGCGCCACCTACAATAAACCCACAGCCAGCATATTGCTTAATGAACAGAAACGGAAGCATTTCCCGTGAAAAACAGAACAAGCCAAGTCTGCCTACTCTCACTCCTCCTGTTCAAAATTATCAGACAAAAGAGCATTTAGACAAGAGAAGGATATCCAAATAGAAAAAGAAGAAGTTAAGTCATCGCTCTTCACTGATGATATGATCTTATACCTTGAAAACCCAAGAGAATCTGTCAAAAACCTCCTTGCACTGATAAAGCACTTTGACAAAGTCTCAGGGTACAAAATAAATGTAAAAAAGACAGTCACATTCTCATACACCAACAACAGACAGGCAGAGAACCAAATAAAAAGCACAATAGCCACAAAAAGAATGAAATACCTTACCATCTAACCAAACAGAGAAGTGAAAGACCTTTACAATGAAAACTACAAAACACTGCTCAAAGAAATCCAGGAAGACATAAACAAATGGAAAAATATTCCATGCTCATGGGCTAGAAGAACCAACATTGTAAAGATGTCCATCCGAGCAAAGGCAATTTACAGATTCAGTGCAACACCCATTAAATTACCAATATCATTCTTCTCAGACCTGGAAATGACAATACAGAAATGCATATGGAAATATAAACAACTAAGGATAGCCAAGACAATTCTTAGCAAAAGAAACAAAGGAGGAAGCATTACACTTCCAGACTTTACTATAAGGCTACAATTATCAAAAGAGCCTGGTTTTGTTCAAGAACAGGCATAGGGACCAATGAAACAGTATAGAGATTCTGGAAGCAAAACCTCAAATCCTCAATCAACTCATCTTTGTCCAAGCTTCTGCCAATAACCACTAGGGAGAGGAGAACCTATTCAGTAATTGGTGTTGGGAATATTGGCTGACCATATGCAGAAGACTGAAACAGAAACCCTACCTACACAATATACAAAAGTCAACTCTAAATGGATCAAAGATCTAAATGTAAAACCTTAAACTATAAGAATCTTAGAAAATGCAGGAGACACTCTTACAGAAATTGAAGTAGACAACCAATTTCTTATCAAAACCTAAGGTGTTCATGCCATAAGAGATAAGATAGACAAGTGGGACCTCATTCAAACGAAAAGCTTCTACAAGCAAAAGAAACCATCAAGAGAGCAGGGAAACAGCCCACAGAATGGGAAGACATATTTGCCAACTGCATATTTGACAAAGGCCTACCTTCCAGGATCTACAAGGAACTCAAATGGGTCAAAATGAAAAAAACAAACAGCCCCATTAAAAAGTGGGAAAAAGATATGAATAGACACATCTCAAAAGAAGATATTCAGGCAGTCAACAGACACATGAAAAAGTACTCAGTCTCACTAACCATCAGAGAAATGCAAATCAAAATTTCTTTGAAATACCACTTAACCCCCATAAGAATGGTCAGCATCAATAAAACAAACAACAACAGATGCTGGCGAGGATGCGGAGAAAAGGGAACACTTCTACACTGCTGATGGAAATGCAAACTAGTTCAACCTCTATGGAAAACAGTTTGGAGATTTCAAAAAGAACTAGAAATTGTCCTTCCATATGACCCAGCAATCCCCATTCTGGGAATATTCCTGGAGGAACTCAAATCACTCTATAAAAAAGATAACTTCACATGCTTGTTTATTGCAGCATTATTCACAATAACAAAATAATGGAACCAACTGTGCTGCCCATTGAAAGTGGATAAAAAGAATGTAGTACATATACACAAAGGAATATTATGCAGCCATAAAGAAGGACAAAATTATGAACTTCTCAGCAACTTGGATGAACTTATAATCTATAATACTCAGTGAACTATCACAAAAACAAAGGACTGAATACCACATATTCTCACTCACAAGCAGACGCTGAACAATTACCATAATAATATGAGAAAGGGATTGGCAGTAGTGGGAAACTGCCAGGGGAAGGGGGGAAACACTTCATAAATAAGGGTACCTGATCTCAAACCAGGTGAAGTAGGGACCAAAGTGAGGCCCAAACTTTACCTGTACAATGTCTATCTGTATACCTAACCCTTAATTGTATCTGACATCTTTAAAATTTTTTAAAAAACACTAAAATTAAAAAATGGGAACCATAAAAAAAAGGTACTGCAGGAGAGTCGATAAGTAATTTACCCTTCTTGGCCATTGTGGCCATTGCCTTGCTAAGCTACCATGTGGCCATGTGCTCTTTAAGCTATGGCCAGGCCATGTTTTCTTAAGCTTTGGCCCCCTTCCCTACCTCGGGGAGGTGAATTTACTCTTTTTCTCTTTCACTGTCCAATTTGCTTTCTAAATAAACCTTATTTTCTAATCTATAATTAAATAAATAAATAAAGCAATTTATGCTTCTTTTCAACTTTTTATGCAATTTGTTACCCTTTAGCTAATTCTCCTGAAATCACATCTTTCATTAAGAATAGAAAAGAAAATATTTGAGTCTGCATTTTAAAAAGTAATTCTTTTTCTTTTATACAGACTCAAATATTTTCTTTTCTATTATCACTGATATTTGAAACATATTTAAATAAATGTTTTCTCCTAAAGGTATGCTACTTTATCTTTGTTCATGGAATGAAATGAAATTAAAATCTGTTTTGTACTGTAAAAAAAAAAAAAGATTTGCAGATGTTGAACCATCCTTTCATTCCTGGAATAAGATCCAATTGGTCATGATGAATTATCTTTTTGATTTGCTATTGGATTTGGTTTGCTAGTATTTTGTTGAAGATTTTTGTACCTAAGTTAGTCAGGGATATTGGCCTGCAATTTTATTCTTTTGTTGTGTCCTTGCTGGATTTTGGTATCAGGGTGATACTAGTTTCATAGAACAGGTTAGAGAGGAATCCATCCTCCTAGATTTTTTGAAGAGGTTTTAGTAAGATTGGTACCAGCTCATATTTGTATACCTGATAAAATTTAACTGTGAATTCATCTGGTCCTGGGCTTTTTTTTTTCCCCCTTGAATTTTTTTTAAATTTCTGACTCAATTTCATTGCTCATGATTGGTCTGCTCGTAATTTTTATTTATTCCTGGTCCAGTCTTAAGAAGTTGTATGTTTCCAGAAACTTATTCATTTCCTCTAGGCTTTCTAGTTTGTTGTCATAAAGGTATTCATAGTAGTCTCTGATGATTTTTTGTATATCTATGATATCAGTTGCAATGTCACTTTTAATATTTCTGATTGTACTTATTCTGTTTTTCTTGGCTAGTCTAGCTAACAGTGGCCTATTTTGTTTATTCTTTCAGACAAGAACTTTTTGATTCACTGATCTTTTTATATACATATATATTTTGGGGTTTCAATCTCACTCATTTTTTTTCTCTGATCTTTGTTATGTCTTTTCTTCTGTTAGCCTTGAATTTAGACTGGTTTTATTTTTCTAGTTTTTTGGTGTTCAACATTAAGTTACTGATTTCAAATCTTGCTATATTTTTGCTGAAGGTGTTTAATGCTATAAATATTGTTCTGAGCAATTTCTTTCCTTTTTTCCCCCTGTATCCCAGAGGTTTGGTTATAGCATATATATTTTTTAATTTTTTTCAAAGATTTTCTTTTTATCTCTGCCTTCATTTTGTTGTTTAACTGAATCGCTCAGGAGCAAATTTTTAGTTGTGTAGTTTAGAGAGTCCTTCTTGCTAGTAATTTCTAATTTTATTCCACTGTGTTTCAAGAAGATACTTGGCATAATTTTGATTTGTCAATTTATGAGACTTACTTTATGGTCAAGCATATGGTGGATTTTGGATAATGTTCCATGCAGGGATGAGAAGTTGTCCTGTAATTGTTGGATAGACTGTTTCATTGTTGTATATTATGTCCATTTGGCCTGTGTTCCAGTTTAAGTACAGAGTTTCTTCACTTATTTTTTTGCTTAAATTATCTGTCTAGTTAAATCAGAGGGGTGTTGAAGTCCCCACTATTATTGTATTGCTATCAGTATATTTTCTTACATATTATTGCAAGTAGTATTTTTGTTATAACTGGGATGCTACAGTTATATGTATAGAAATTAAATTTTCTTGTTGTATGAACCCTTTGTCATCATATAATTCTCTTCTATGCCTTTTTTTTTAAACTTTTGTTTGGTTTAAAGTCTGTGTTATTGATAGGAGGATGGCTACTCCAACTTTTGTTTTGTTTTGTTTTCTATTTCCTTATATATATACTTTGATTCTGTAGCTGTCTTCAGCCAATAGGTGAGTTTTTATGCAGTAGGTCATTGAGTCTTGTTTTTTATGTAATTTGCCACTCTAAATCTTTTAAGTGGAGAACTGAGGCCATTTACTTTCAAGGTTAGTATTGATATGTGAGGATTGTTCATGCTATAGTTTTGTTAGCCAGCTGGCTTAAGGATTCAATAGTTTAGTTGCTTTATAGAATCTGTGAGCTTTGTGCTTATGTGATCTTTTATGATGGCAAGTATCATCATTTTGTCTTCATGTTTAGGAGTGTTTTGAGCATTTCTTATGGGGCCAGCTTGTATTGACTAATTCCTTCATTGTTTGTTTGACTGGAAAATACTTTATTTTTCTTTTATTTATGAAGATTAGGTGGACAGGATATAAAATTATTGGCTGGCATTTTTCTCTTTAAGGAGGTTAAAAATAGGTTCATAGTCTTTTCTGCCTTGTAGGGATTCTGCTGGTAAGTCCGCTGTTAGCCTGATGGAATGTCATTTACAGGTGATTAGACACTTGTTTCTATCTGCTCTTAGGATTTTTTCATATTGATATTGAATAGTCTGATAACTATATGCCTTGGTGAAGTTCGCCTTGTAATGTATCTTTCAGGAGTTCTCTGATATTCTTGTATCTGAATGTCTAAATCTCTCCCAAGGCCAGGGAAGTTTTCTTGAATTATTTCCTCAAATAGTTTTTCCATACATTTTACTTAAACTTCTTCTATCTCTGGAATACCTATGATTCATAGATTTGAACACTTGACATAATTCTATATTTCTCAAAGTCTTTATTTTTGAAAAGTTCTTTTTTCTTTATTTTTGCCTATCGGAGTTAATTCAGAAAACCTGTCTTCCAACACTGAAACTCACTGAAGAAATTACAAAACACAGTTGAAAGCTTGGGCATGTACCTTCAGTATATTGAGGTTAATTAGGCCTTTTATGTGAAGATATATGTTGGTCAGAAGTTGGACTGTGTTTGATGTTTGTTACAGCTACATGCACTAAAGGCTTGACATTCTCTACTAAACTTTTATTTGTCCCCCTCATTGGCTCTAAGTCTTCCCTTTGTTCTGCTTCTATAAGAGAGTCTATGTCTTGCAGTTCTTTTGACTATAACCCACTGTTATTATACTAGAAGTCTGTTTGTGCTATGGCAGGATGAGAAGGAAAGGAAGCTTTCTATAATTGAATTAAGTCCCAGTGTTTTCATGGCCCTGTGTCTTGGAGTATGGCCTTCCTCAGTGTTTCTGTCCCTTGTCTTGGAATGTAGCTCCTTCTCCTCTGCCCTGGCTACAGTATTTTTAATCCATTATCCTGGATTCCTGTCCTTAGCTATGTTTTTGTTTTTCCTTAGATGGAACAGGAAAGTTGGAATCATATTTGGCACAGGATAAGATTTTAGTTAAGGTTTTGGTTTTGCCCTCTAATTAAAAATAAAATAAAAGGTTCTCTGCAGAATAGGTCTTCGTTGCGGAGAAAAACTAAGTGAGATGACAGAATGACTACATTTCCTTTCCTTATGCCAGTACTATGAGGGGACTTTTCTTGGATCCTCAGCTTGATAACCTGGTAAGAATCATGGAGGGAAAGTGCATGAAAGTATGAGGTCTCTCTATGTCCTTAGTGGTCTCACATTCATAGTAGTCCACACTCAGTCTCCAGTAGTTCTCCAGATAATGAACAACTTCTGCTCAAGGGAAGCAAATTTAAAGTGCGTCTCCCTGGATGCATCTGTCTCTCCAGATTTCAGGGTGATTGTCCTATAACCTCAGTTCTCTGCTGGGTCAAAAAAGTCATTAATTATCAGTTTGTACAGCTTTCTCTTGTTTTAAGGACAAGAGTGATGAACTCCTTACATGTTGGAGGTAAAACTGGAAGTGGAACTACTGGTTTTATTTTACTTCTCCTAGAATTGCAGTTTTCCCAGCATCAGTAAATTTTCCTAATATTTCTTTTCAAATGAACAAAAATTAGAAAATACAGATGTTCCACAAAGCAACTTAGAAATATTTTCTTTCCAATGAGCATCAAGGTTGTCAAAAATTTAAGCTGTCTCAATCATCTTAGGAATGAATAAGAAAAAGAGAACTTTGATTTTATTTCTTATGACTTATGTATTCTGGAATAAATGCTTGAAAGCATGGTATTTCATTAATAAAATCAGTTCCACTGCAGCATTGTGAATTCTAGGAGAGGTTTTCATTTTGGTCTTCACCTCATTAACTCAATTTTCTACAGGAACGCTTAGGCTTCTACCTGACTGAAATAAGGGTTTGAACTCTGGTTTAGGATTGTAGTTTTCATTCATTTCTGTATTTTATCTACCTCATTTCCTATACTGTTATCCCAGTTCATTCTCTTCTGTGACTTCCTGTTCTATTTTTATATCTTTTTTCGTGTTATAAAGTATACTCATTTCCTGAAATGTTCCTTTAATCCTTTGTTAAATAATTTTTAGGATTATGTTCTTCCTAAGTTTTCCAGATGTTATTTCCTTTTTCTTTTATTACACTGTTTTTGTTTTTTCATATTCTCTACCCTGTTTACTTTGTTTTTTGGTGCTATTTCCTTTATGTATTCTCAAACAAGGTAGGGTTTGTTTACACCAAGAAAGCTCTTATTGCCACAGAGGATTATGGATCATTTTGGCCCTGTTTTCTGTCCACTTACAGAGTGACAGGGCTTATCTCTTCAGATCTTAAATCTGAGAACATGTCTTGGGTCTAGATTTGAATCTTAGATATGCTAGGTATTCTGTTAAATTCCTTAATGTGTTTGTGCCTCATTTTCCTCAATTGAAAAATGAAGATAATAATTAACCCTACACCTAATATTGTTTATAGTATTATATGAGGTAAAGCATGTTAAACATGTAGAACCATGCCTGGCACATCGTAAGTATTCAAAAAATGTCAACTACTTTAACTCCCAGAAACCAGAGTTTCTCCTTAGGTAATGCTAAGAATGTTAGAGGAGTCTGTCCCAGGCACTGCAGGAGATAAGGTGTGCTGTCTGTATCTTCATGGACCACCCTCCCATGTTGGTATGGATGAAATTACGAGTCCAATTCCCTCTAACAAGGCTTTCTATAGTACACTTCTGTCGTACTGGGGCAACAGAGCTTCCTTCTCTGATACCTAGCTGACTTAGAGACTAGGGTCCTTCTCTGATACCTAGCTGATGTGGAGCTGACTTAGTCTCCATGTATAGAATAATTTTTCACATTTATATCTAACAGATATTTTCCTATCTCTTTCACATGTATGAAGATTTTATTGCAGAGGATATAATTGTTTCTCGTGCCTCTCTTCTCCTACTTGTATGGTTTTTAAAGTGTTCTTATATCTTTCTCCTTTTTTTTAGGTGTTCTCAGATCTGTTAAAATAAAAATGGGCCAGGCACCATGTTGCCTGCCTATAGTCCCAGCTACTTGGGAGACTATTGTAGAAGGATTGCTTGAGCCCAGGAGGTCAAGTCCAGTAAGAACTCATCTCTGAAAAAATTTTTTTAAGGTTGGATTTTTTTTTCTCAAGTCAGTTTAATTCAGCTCTATTAGTTTCATAACAAGTAGAACTTTTGCCTATATTTTGCAATAAAGGTATATTTGGACCCTTGTTTTGGGTGTGGTTATGTGTTTTCCTTTGTTATTACAGTTTTCATCTAGAGATATTTTAGTGAGAATCTAGAAAACTCTGCATTGCCATATGCTATTTAGCAGCAGAATTTAAATTCAAATTTTGAAAGAAAATATAAAAATTTCAAGTAATTTCTCCATATCCAATATTAATAGCTCTCAATAATTTAGGTGTAATATTAAGTAATTCTTTGTTTTTCTAGAAACTTTGCACAATCTGTCCCAACACTATTTCTAGACCTGAATCAGTACAACTTTAAAACCCCTCCTATACATTTTAATCACAGTGTTATAAGTGTTTTGTTTATTTGGAATTTTTAAGGCTAAAAATATCTTTTTATTCTTACATTATCTTACAGATGAGAAGTAGAAGAGGCTAAATAATATTACAAAGCTTACACACAGAGGCAAAATCAGAACTAAAATCCAAGTGTCCTCAAGTTGTTTGCACTAGAGCAAATCTTTAAAATCTAATTATATGTACTACTTATAACATTATTTTCTTTTGATTTTTAAATCAATCTATGATTTTCATAAAAGAAAATTGTCATTTGTCGTATGTAATTGGGATTCTCAATTTCTTCTTGCTATATCTTATACTCTAATTTATGCTGAAAGACCCAATCTGTTCTGAAAAGGTTTAGTTTGCACAGTACAGGCTAACTTAACTGCGAAAAACTTCTAATTCTGATGGGATTCCCTGACTAATTAACCCCAGATAAGATTCTGGTTATCAAGTATTGACCCCCTACCCCTAATCTTCTAACATGGGCCTCTGAAGACTAGTACTGGTATCCACAGGTCTGGTACAGAAGGAATTTTCTGCCCATTATATTTTATTTCTCTTCCTTTTTATGTAAATTACACCTACATGTAGAAAGAGCTCCCAAAAGATACTCACCTGCAACTACCCACATTCTTATAATGAATCCTAAGTTATTATCCACTAATATATTGAGCTTCAAGGATGGAGACAAGAGTGCAAGTATACAATAACAAGTTAGAAAAAGAATTCTACTGCTCTTGTGGGAGATGAGTTTAAAGCTCACAAGTGCAAAAGCAAGAATATACAAAAGTGAAATATGCCCTCCCACTAGCTAGTTGAAATGCAAGGGCACATTAAACCCAAAGCTATATGAAGAAAAAGCAAAGTGTTTTTGCTCTATCTTTTTATTGTGACAGCTTCAGCATCACGATGAATGCTGGTCTATTTGATACCAGCTGATTCTCTCATGCAAACTTCCTCCTCATGTCTAATTTTTACATGAAAGATTTACTTTTAAATACCACCTCCTCCCATTTCCTAGTAAGAAATGTTTTCAGGCGGCTTAGAGTAAAGCATTCAAGATGGTTAACTTGCAAATGAATTAAAACTACAAATGTCAGTAGTTTCTGAGAGCTGGCATTAAAATAAAATTCTTGAGGGATTGTGCTGCTACCGCTAATTGGACTGTTCTAATAGAAGGTGAAATGGAATAAAAATAATGTATGCCATGAAGCATGTTAGATTCAACCTTAAAGAGAAGCTATTGGAATGATTTGCTGAGGTCAGAGTCACCTGGGGAGTGAAACTAAATGGGTCATCACCACTCATGTATATTGGGCCAGGAACTCTTCAGTGGAAACACTGGAAAGAAAGAAAACAAGCCCTTCAAATTCAGAGAACCTTTCAAGGCAGGTAAATTATATGATGGTAAAAGTACAGTGACTTTGGCTTGGATGTGGTAAATAAAATGAATATTCTAAAATCAGAGCCTAGAAATGCTGTGCGACTAACTGCTCAAGAAACTGACTATTCCCAGTAACTAAAACAATTTTTTCTTTGCACCATTTCTTTTTGTTACTTGATCACCAATTCTGTCATTTGTCACTATATATATGGGAACCAAACAACCCAACTTAGGCAAAACTCCGTTTACTTATTCAAATTATGAGAGAATCATGACTTTTGTCCATATGGAACTTTCAGTCTAACTGTATTATCCATAACACATTACCACAAATTTAGCAGCTTAAAAAATATTCATTTATTAGTTTGTAATTCTATGGACAGAAGTCTGGATGAGCTTGGCTGGGTTCCATGCTCAGGGTTTCACAAAATCAAAATCAAGGTGTTAGATGGGCAAGGTTCTTACCTGAAGACTTTACAGAAGAATCTACTTCCAGGCTCATTTGGTCTGTTGGCAGAATTGAGTTTCTTGCAGATGTAGGACTGAGGTCCCTGTTTCCTTACTACAATTGGTTAGCAGTTATTCACAACTCCGAGGCCCTCTAGGTCTTTACATGTGGCCAACTCCATCTTCAGGCCAACAACACTTAGTCAAATCCTTGTCATATCTCAAATCCCTCTGCTTTACCTCCTTACCACCAGACAGAGAAAGCACTCCCTCTGCTTTTAAGGATTCATTGGGCCACCAAGAAAATCTCCTTATCTAAGGTCAGCCACGCCATATAATCAAAGGAGTGATAGATCTTCATATTTACAGGTTTCAGGGATAACTGCATAGACTATTCTATATTATACAAAAACATCTATATTCAACATCTTATAATATATTGGAATGTGATCACTATTGGATAGCAAGTTGCTGCATTCAGTAAATGTTAGACAGAAATGAAAATCAAGTCAAAGGACATGAAAAGACACTACCAGAATATTCAGCTTGCAAAAAGGGATAACCTTGCACTAAGAAACAGAAACTAGAATAGGTCTCAAGAGCTGTTATTAGTACTCAATGAGTGGGTAAAATGAAGAGAAATTACTAGAGACATTTTGAGAGGTAGGTAATTCAGGAAGAAACTGAAATCAAAACCTATGAAATACTACACTGTCCAGGAATGAACCTTTCTCCCTGCCTGCCTGTGTTCTTTACAGGTATGCCCATAGCTTATGCTTGATGCAACATGAGGCATAGAGGTGCTGAATATCCTCTTCTCAGACAAATATTTTATGAAATAAATATTAATTTTTTTAAAGTTTACATTTCATTCTGGAAAGCAATCTACCAGGCAAAATGTTTTATGCAAGTATTTTATCCATGGAAAGACAATGTCGTGATCCCAGAAAGTACCATCCATGGGTGTAGTAGACATGAAGTCATCGCTCAATTACCATCTATTCCCTCCTCCTTCTTGTCAGCAAACACCAGACCATTAGCTTTAGGAACCATTACTCCCTATATGTATAGCAGCTGTATGGATTGAAGGAATATTCACCCTGCCACTTTCTTTAGGTGTAAATGTATCCTTCTTGTCATGGTGACAAGATCAGAGACAAGAACTCATGCAGGCATAGGCTGATTAGCACAAGAGTTATTCTAGATAGGTGAGAGGGAAACACAGAAACTATTGTCCCATGTTTGGAGGCAAAAAAGGATATTTCCCTTGCTTTTTACCAATTAGTTACACATAAGGTAAAGACATTTTACTACCAAAAGAGAAGCTACCCTGAGGGTAAAGCCATCAAAAAAAAAATAATAAAGAAATGGTACCAGAGGAATCTAACAGAAGCCCTTAATGGTCTTTACCTGAAGACTGTCCTACCAATGGACTGGGCCTAAAATTGTTCATATATTTTAAGCAAGTTCTCTTTTTTCCTCACTTACAACTGAAAACATCTTATCTAATACAATGAGGTATTTAAAAATAACAAATATAGTAAAAATACTGAAGTTAAAACATGAGTTTTTTTGCACTATGATTACAAAGGAAAGTATTCTAGGTTCTAAAAGAAGTTTCAATGGGAAAAAAATCACATCTAAAGTGAAAAAAGTATTGTGTCAATGAGCAAGTATTTTATATGTGCAAAACTCATAAAATTAAGTTTAAGAAAGAAATAAAGGAGAAAGAAAACTTTCAGTTTCTTAGCTCACTGCAGGGGAAGTAATTTCCATTTTCATTTTCTCAGTTTTTTTCTCATTACTTTTGATTTGTTAGTCATGGAAGAAGCTTCCATTTTTCAACCTTCTCTGTAAGCTTTATGTCACTACACAGCATCTATGTAAGTTAATATTTTGGTGCCGGTAATAAAGTGCTTGCAACCCACAAAAACACCTACATAATCTTCAAATTGCCCTACAGTTGTGAAAGCTTATTTCTGCTGGGTGCTAAGTTCAGATATCACATTTGTCAAATGGTATAATCATCTTCTTGCCTGAGGTTAAGGGCCTAGGGAACTTCACAAATGCCAGCCAGCACTTAGGCAGCAAAACTCCCCAAAGGCAAAGATGGCCAAAAGGCACACACCATGAAGGATATGTATGCAATCATTCATTTTTAAAATTAGCTAAAAAAACTCAGGTGTTTTGGCTCATCAGCACAAAGAGACAGTAGAACTTATAGCCTAATTTGAAAACTCTCTCAATATGAAGAAAGCAGACAGTCTTAGATGGAAATGTGTGAAACAGAAAATCTTTCCAACTCGAGCAAGTAGTTAATCTCCTTAGGCCTCTAGTTTTTCATTTGCAAGACTGGAATAATTGTACCTACCAAATATAGTTATAAAGATAAAGTTAAATACTGTCATGTATTTCTAAAACAAAGTTTATCTGAAAGTGAGGACTATAGCTAATAATATTGTATTGTATGCAGGAAAGTTTCTAAGAGATAGATTTTAAGTATTCTTATCAGACATACACACATAAAATGGTAACTCTGGGAGATGATGAATGTATTAATTTGACTATAGTAATTATTTTACTATGTATGCCAAAACATGTTATACATGTTGCACACATTAAGTATATACAATATTTAAACAAAATAAAGTTTACCTGAAATTTCAACGCAAACTTATGGTTAAAACATCTCATATGAAACTGGAAACTTTAGACTTAGTACAATAGTTCTATATAGATGATGATGATGATGATGATGGTGATGATGATGGTGATGATGATGATGATGATGATGATTTTGAGTTGGAGTCTCACTCAGTCCCAGGCTGGAGTGCAGTAGCACACTCACAGCCAACACAGCCTCCACTTGCTGGGTTTAGGCGATTCTTCTGCCTCAGCCTTCCAAATAGCTGGAACTACAGATGCGTGCCACTACGCCCGGCTAGTTTTCTGTGATTTATTGTAGAGATGAGGTATCACCAAGTTGCCCAGGCTGGTCTTGAACCCCTGGGCTCAGGCAATCCTCTCGCCTCAGCCTCCCAAAGTGCTGGGATTACAGGCTAATCCACCACACCCAGCCAGATTATTCATTTTTTCTTCTCAGGATTTTTTTTTATGTTCGTCTGTTCGATATTTTGTAAAAAGGAAATTCAAAAAGCAAAGTTAATTTTAACCTTAACTCTGAACAAAAACTACCTTTATCCAATCCCCAGCCCTTTTGCTGAAGCCTGATATATGTTAAATGCCATCTGTTGCAGACAACCTGACACCCAGACCTATGAATGTTTTAGGCTTCTGTTCCTAGTAATTGGGTTCTGTCTGCTTGTGTTGGAGAATGTTTGGGAGTATCTACAGCTAAACCAAGGATGACATGTTGACACAGACTGATTGACTCACCAGGTTCTCCTCTTTCTCACAGACTCCTGAGACTTAGCCAATCATCCTTTCCTCTTTAATTCTTTTTCTTGGTGCTTGTAGAAGATACAATAGTGTTCACCAAAAAGTCCTCTGATATCCTACATTCTCAGCACCTAAAGTTATGCAGTGTTATGTGACTAGTACTGGCCAATGGCTTAGGAGAGACGTATCTATTCCAGGCTAAACCATTAACATGACAGTACATGATTCCTGCATTCTCTCTTCTCTATTATGGCTACCAGCTACATTCCAGATGGAGCATTCTCCATCAGCCTCGGTTCTTGAGGAACTATATGGAGCAGAGACCCCAAAAACATCACAATGAAAATACAGTATAAGTGAGACCATGTGGTATTTGGTTTTCTGTTTCTGTGTTAATTCACCTAGAATAATGACCTCCAGCTGCATCCATGTTGCTCCAAAGGAAATGATTTTACTATTATTATTATTATTATTATTTTGTTGAGTTGGCGTCTCATTCCGTCGCCCAGACTGGAGTGCAGTGGCCGCTCCCAGCCACCGCAGCCTCGACCTGCTGGGCTCCGGCGATCCTTCCGCCTCAGCCTTCCGAGTAGCCGGAACTGCAAGCGTGCGCTACCACGCCCGGTTAATTTTTTTGATTTATTGTAGAGATGAGGTTTCGCCTGCCCAGGCGGGTCTCCAACCCGCGGGCTCAGGCAGATTTTATTATTTTTATAGCTGTGTAATATTCCATGGTACAAATGTGCCACATTATCTTTATTTATTCCACCATTAATGGGCATCTAGGTTGGTTCCATGTCTTTGCTATTGTGAATAGTACTGCAATAAACATATAAGTGCTGGTGTCTTTTTATCTTTTTATGTTCCTTTGGGTAAATACCCAGTAATGGGATTGCTGAGTCAAGTGGTAATTTTATTTTTATTTTATTTTTTCTGGAGTGATAGAAATGCTCTATAGCATGTATTGGGTGATAGTTATTCAAATATATGTAACTATCAACACCAATGTAACTAGTTGAACAGTTAATATTTGCACATTTTATTATCTGTAAGTTATACCTAAATTTTAAAAAAAAGAAACAGGGACATGGCAACTGTTATAGGTTGAATTATGTCCCTCACAATATTCATGTTTTAAAAATAGAGTTGTTGCAGATATAATTTCTTAAGTTAAGATTAGGTCATTAGAATGATCCCTAACCCAATACAACCAGTCATTATAAAAGTAGAAATCTGGACACAGAGATGCACACAGGCAGCCAGGTGAAGATAAAAGTAAAGATCAGGGTTATGCTTCTACAAGCCAAGGAATGCTGAGGATTACAAACAAACTACCAGCTGATAGGGGAGGGGCATGGGAGATATTCTCTTACAACCCTCAGTAGGAACAAACCCTGCTGTCAACATCATCTCAGACTTTTAGCCTCCAGAGCTACAAGAAGAAAATACATTTCTGTTGTTTTTTTAAATCTGTCTTTGGTTTTTGACAGCTTTACTATGGCATGTTTAAGTGTTGTGATTTTCTTTGTATTCTTCATGCTTGAGGTTTGTAGAACTTCTTGAATCTGTAGCTTGATATCACATTTGTTTTGAAAAATTCTCATTCATTTTCTTCTCCCATTACTTCTGTACAACTTTTCCTCTCCTCTCTTCTCAGACTTAATACCTGTGTTAGATCTCTTTACTGTGTCATAAGACATGCTTCTATATTTTAATAATTTTTTGTTCAATGTTCAACCTGTCTCCACTAATTATATCTGTCTCTACACCAAAATCTGCTACTAAACCCATCTATTGAGGTCTTAAAAGTGCTATTTATTTTTATAATTAAAAATTGATTCCCTCTTTTAAAAAATACCAATTATCTGGTACATTATTTATCTTTACCTCTCTTCATATTTCTTTACATATTAATCATAAGAATTTTAAAATCTCTGTCCAATATCTGCATCATGTGTGGGTATGTTTTTATTGCATATTGTTATTTCTGGTCATGTGATCTTATCCCTTTGCATGGTACTTTTTAGATTAAATGCAGTACACAATATATTAAAAATTATGGAAATTTTGGACAAGTTCCTCTGGACATGGTTTAATTTTTCCTTTGGTAGGTAATAGTGTGGGGTTTATCACCTTAATCTCCCTAATCGAACTGAGAATTTAGCTGTCTTGAGATATGGTTGCCACTACCTTGAGTTTATTTCCTACTTGTAGGAGGTGGTCCTCCAGTATTTCTCACTGAAAGACTATGGAATTCACCAGAGTCTCTCCCTCTGGAATGTCCTGAGTTCTCATCCTTGTCACAGAACCAAGGTCTTTCTTCTTATCACCTTTTTCTGCTTAACCTACTACCTTATGTGGCTCTAGAATCATACAGATGTCTTGAGGGGTAAAACAGTAAAGATGATAGCAGTTCTTTACCCATATCTTCTCACTGAGATCCTGGAACATTTTATTTTGTTTTGTTTTTAATTTTGGGAACTGAGTCCTACCCCACATCCCTGTCCGGAGTAAACTGACTGATTGATTGATTAAACATTTTTTTAATTATTTTAAAGTTGTGTGGTACATGTGAGGATTTACTATATAAGTAAATTGCGTACAGATGAGGTTTGGGCTTCTAATGGGCCCTCTCTCCCCTTGGTAGTAGACCTGGTACCCAGTGTGTTGTTTGTGTCCCTTATCCCTCCTCCCTCTCTCCCTCCTTTAGCTGCATCCAGCAACTGTTGTTCCTACTTCTGTGTTCATGTGACCAGTGATTAGGGCCTGCTTATGAGTAAGAACACACTGCATTCCGTTTTTTTGTTTCTGTAATAGCTCATTTAGCATGATAGTCTCCAGCTCCTTCTATGCTACTACAAAGGACATAATTTTGTTATTTGTAGCTGTATAATATTCCATCATGTGTACATTCCACATTTTCTTATCCATTCACTTTCAGTAGGCATTTGGGTTATTACCATGTTTATGCTATTATAAATACTTCAATGAACACACATCACCAGGTGTCTTTTTGGTAGAGTGATTTATGTTCCTCTGGGTATATTCTCTGAAGTGGGATGACTGGGTTGTATGGTAGCTCAATTTTTAGCTCTTTGAGAAAATGTCACATTGCTTTCCCCAAAGGAGGAACTAGTTTACATTCCCACCAACTCTGTAGAAGTATTCTATTTTCTCTGCAGTCTTACCAACACCTGTTTGTTGTTGTAGTTGTTTTACTTTCTCGTGATTGCCATCCTGACCGGTATAAGATGGTATCTCATTGTTGTTTGATTTGCATTTCTCTGATGATCAGTGAGGCTGAGCATTTTTCATGTTTGTTGTCTGTTTGAATGTCTTCCTTTGAGAAGCATCTGTTCATGTTCTTTGTCCACTTTTTAACAGAGTTGTTCTTTTCCTGTCAATTCCTTTGAGCTCCTTGTAGATTTTGGTGGTAGGCCTTTGTTGGATGCATAGGGTCAAGCACTACTCTGCAATCAAATAATATTCGCACAAGGCAAAAATAATCTATCGGTCTCATTTGGCATTCAAGTCTATCATCAAAATTGCATAACCAATAACTCTGTTAAGGTTGTCTCGGAGGAAGATACTCTAGGCCAGTAATATAAAGAAGAATAGTTCTAATTCCAAGTATCCATCAGGTAGGTGATCTAGCATCTTCTTTATTACCTCATCTATAAAAATTGTGGGTATGGAGAATAAATGTTATATTTATCATATTTTTAAATGGTTTTTAATATAAGTATGACTCAAAATAAATATAATTTTTAAATATTTGACTTAATTATTTTCCATGTGTTTTCCAATGTGTTATTTCTAAACAAACACTATTATATGATCTAATGTTGCCTCACAGGGAATCTTATGCATTATAGAATATGTAAGTTGAAAACTGCTCAATATAAAAAAATTAACACAATTCTTTTAATTATGCATAATGCCTTTCCATGTTCATTTCCACATTATTTCTCATATATATTTTGAATTCTGATTTCTTTTATTTAGTGATTTATCATTATTATTTCCACTGTGATCATAATCATTGTTTCCAGTGACTGGTAACTCCATTATCATAAGACGTTCTCTATTATTGGACATTAATTTTATATAAAATTTTCCATAAATATAGTTGCAATAGTTATTTTCATATATAAAACTTGTCTCAAAATATATTATGCAAAGTTCTCAAGAATGAGTCTTTAGATCATTTCTTTTCTCATTTATATTTACTCCCTTGATGATCTCATCTCATCCCGTGGCTTTTAACATCAAATATGTGCCAATAACTCCCAAATTTGTATCACCAGCCAAAGATCTCTCTCCCAAACCCCACACTTTTAAATCCAACTGCCTACTCAGATATCCATTTAGATATCCTGAAAAAAATATTTCAAATCTGGAATGCCACAAACAGAACTCTTGATTGTCATTTTCAAAACCTCCACATGCAACTGTGTTTTATCTCAGCTGATACAAAATCATTTCTATTGGTTAGGCAAAAAATTGGGTGCCAGCCTTGGCTTCTTTATTGTGTATCCCATTTCTGATCTTCTGAAAATCCTATTTGTTCTACATTCAGAGCATACTTAAAATGCAGTTTTTGCTTTACCACCAATTCATTGTTATCATACTAGTCTGAACTACCATTATCTCTTTCCTGGATAATAACAACAGTTTTCTGTCCTAGTTTCCTAGGTCTGTTGTAACAAATTATCATAAACCTGATATATTAGAACAACAGAAATTTACTCTCTTAAGGTTCTTAAGGCCAGAAGACTTATATCAGTATCACTGAGCCAAAATCAAGGTATTAGCAGGGCTGGGAAATTGTTTTCTTAGAATAAAATATTTGTGTATGTAGTGGTAGAGCCAAAATGCTAAAATATTCTGGGCTCTGAAAGATATAGTTATATTACTCTCTCAAAATATTTATATTATGTTATATTTTCACTAGCCTATGACTTTACCTATCTTACTGTTATCTCACTAGAATTGGATTTGTATTTTCCCTCTTTAAAATAAATTGCATATTCATTGGATCAGTATGGTACAGATCTACTTCTAAGACAGCCAACAGATATATACTGAGTATCTAACAATATGATGGTTATTTTATGTATTCAAGTTGGAGGCATAAAATTCTAAGATTTTAAAAAACATCATATATTCCCTCCACAAGGTCAAAATTTATTTGTACAAGAGAGGATACATAAAAAGAGTAAGTGGCATTGGAAAGTATGAATAAACATTATCAAAAATTTCATAGAGGGTATTATTAAAGTTCAAGTTAACTATTTTATGTTGGAATTTGATACACTTAGATCAAGTTCAAATAAGAAAAGAAGTCCTTCTTATTTCATTTCAATTCTGCAGGATATTTTATTCTCCTATTAATTTCCTGACACAAGACAAGGAGCCTCTCTCTGCTCCCTAAGGGCATAATTAAATAATAAAGTAATGTGTAGATAATGCACTTACATTCAAAAGAAAAATATTTATTTTATTTTTTCAACTTCAAAGTCTCATGCACTACATCTTCTGGGTTTAAATGCAAACAAAAGCAGACCCAGAGTTTGGATGATCGCAGGAGTTTTCTGTCAGACTCGTCTGGCTCTACCATCATTCCATAGCTTCTTAAGAGGAAGCCGTAACTTGTGAGTGGTAGGTAGGACTTATGAGGGTGACAATTCCCTGAAGAACTGAGCTATATCAAGAACATCTGGGAATTAAAAATCAAGTCCTACAATGGAAAAGATTATCCTGAAGTCATGGTAGCAGTGACCTAGAGAATAGGGCCTTTGTTCAAGGCCATGATAGCACAAATATGATACATTTGATGATGCAAGTCCAAAAAGTAAATCTGAAACTTACTAAAAGAAATTCCTATTTCTAATAAACTATGTTTTATCTCAGACTGGCAGGAATAACTTTTAAAAAGGCAATTTTTAACATTTTTACTTTAAGGAAAACATGGGACATTTTAAAGCAGTTATCTTCACTGATCATTCTACTCCATCAATTTTTAAATTTCAGAGTTACAAATAAAAAGCCTGAAAGCATGCCCTCCTTACTGATCATCTCTAAAAACCTACAAAAACATAAAACATAATGGACGTGTTTGAAGTGTACACAGTACAAGTTAAAGATGTAAAAAGTTTCTTGGGAAAAGTCTTTGAGTTAGAGTCAGAAAGCTTGATTTTGTGCCCACAACACTTAGGTTTTGTATATCCCTGAAAATATTTAATTCCTTAAAAAATAAAAGATATAAATAGTATCTACTTCAATATTTATTATCAATATTAAGCAAAATAGGCTTTGCAACTGTATAAAGTGTCATTCATAAATTAGAAACTACCATTATTGATATTTATTATGTAACTAAAATATGTAGCAGCCAATGACAAACTATTCCAAATATTCAGCCTTTGTGACAAGATTCTTTTAGTATCAAAAGATACAAAATCCAACTAAGGTTTAAGCAATAAAAAGAAAACATACTGTCTGGTATAGTCTAAAAACCTCAGGAGACAGAGAGATGGCTTTCTAGTGGCTTAATCAGGGTATTAAACTACACCACGCATCCACATCTCTGACTTGACATGGAAGCCCACATAAGCTTCCTTTTCAGCCAAGTCACCCTGCTGTGGAAGACACTCAGGTCTTCCAGTCTCATTTCATCATCTACCCATTCTAGAAGATGAGCAAAAGCCTTTCTCCCTCAGAGTTCCACGAAATAGTTCCTTGTGTCCTCTGACAGGATTATGTGCTTCCCATGGGAAAAATGGTTGAAACCATAAAGAAGCAGAAAGCCTAATTATCATAAGCCCCTGAAACTAGGGGGTCAGAGTCAGTGTGCTAAAATCACAGAGATACATCTGGGGGAGAGTTCATCTCCACTCCCAATAGAAAGCTGTGGGTATAATGAACAAAAATGACTTCTAGATAGCAAAACAGCTGGTGTTTTCATCATTAAGCAAACTTGATGGTAGCCATCCTTACTGGCCCATAGAAAATTGATGGGAGTTCCTAGAATTGTCCCAGGATTTCTGGAGCCACCCGCAGCCCATATTCACCCTGAGGTGTATCCTTCAGCTGGTTTTCAGATAAACTTCTATTCTCCTCAGGTTTCTGTGTCCCTACATTCTTAGTTTTCCATATCATTTTCATACATTTCCAGTGTTATTCAACCACTCTTAAACTCCTTTTCAGTTCATATGTTGAAGCAAGCGCTTACCGTCCCAAATATTCACAACTTTTTGATCCCCTCTGTGACTAAACGTAGACCAGGAGCATCAATTATATGTAATTGTCCTTAAAAAATTGGAAAACAAACAAAGAGAAAACTATATGCTCCAAGAGTCCTTTAAATACAAATAGAGCATTAATTTGCTGTCTACTGACCTTCCAGCGTGTCTCTTTTCCCACCACTGACCCCTTGTCACATGCTGCAACATGGAACTGCTTGTAACTCCACACTCATCATGGTTCATTTCTCCATGTGTATTCTCATGCTGCTTCATCTCCTAGGATTCTTCTCCCACCTTTCTTTACTTGGCTAAATATTTGTGTGGTTTTTTTTTTCACACTTAGCTCAGGCTTTAATTTCTCAAGGTAACTTCTCTTGAGCTCATCTCTTTATTTCCCTCTTTTTATGCATATCTCTCTCAGTAATTAGCATATTACGTTGACATCTTTGGCTTGTGGGTCAGTCACTACCACTAGTCCACACACTCCTTGAGAACAGGAATTGTCATACATATCTCATAGCATAGTGATTGACAGTTTAGTAGTCAGTCAATAAGTGTTGCTGGTTGAAATATGTATTTATCGATTCCTTTGCTGTCACTATTTTAGCCTACAAACTACTTGAAGGTGTAGTTATATTCTGATGAGTTCTAACATTGTAAATTATATCTGTAACCCACCAATGTGTGATAAATAGCTGCTGGTAATGTTCTCTTAGAAAACATATTCATGAATGACTTACAGAGATAAGACAATAATAAACATGGGCTTTTTAATATTCAGTCTTGCCCTTTAAGATATTTTGTAGTAAAGAAAATAGTGAGATAGAGAAGCAGCCAGAGAAGGAGGAAATCTTTAAAAAGAAGGAAAAAGAACAAGGAAGAGAATAATATGAGAGAGGAGACAAAAAACTGAAATAAGATTATTTGAAAAATTGATTTTTAGAATAGTTGTACACATTTTAAAGCTGTTTACTTGAAATAAAACTAAAATAAAATTATCTCAACAATGACAAATGAGAACCATAAATTATCCGCATTTTCAACCATGAGAGCCTCATCCTGAGTGTCTGTAAATGATTTGTATGCCGTATGGCAAACATGCTCCATTGGGTACAATTATATGATTGCTTATTGAATAATTGCTCTCCTTGTCAAATGTTTGATTGAATATTTGCCTGCTCCCTGTAATATTTTCACTGAGTAATTGTCTGCTGTGGGTAATACCTTCACTCAGTAATTGCTTGTTCTGAATAATATTTTCACTGAATCATTTCCCATTCAGCATATTTTATCAAATGATTTTCTTGTTGTGAGTCATGTTACTATAAGTTCACTGAGAATTACTTGCTGAATTACATGCTTCTTTTGTATTACTTGGAAACTAGATCTGAGTCTGCCTGAGTCCTTGCCCTGTACCTTCTCCAGGCTGTTGAGAGTTTATATAACAACTTCTGTCCTGTTTCTAAATTGTTTTCTAGTGGTATGGAACTTTGAAACTGAATACTATGTTCAAAGTCAGAAAAAGTGAAAGTTCTGATTTTATGGGGAATAAAAAATAAAAAAGGAGAAAAACGGACACATTAATTAATCTTAGTGAGATAGGTGTGAAACATCACAATGGAGATTTCTGGAATCAATTTATAATGAGACTATAATATTGACCTATTTAAGTAAAAGTTGTAGAGTTGATAGATTATGAATGATTATATATATGTATTAAGGGAGCATAGTGTCAGAAAAATAGGATAATTTGAAGTAGAAAGATCTAGATTCAATTTATGGATCCGTCATTTATTCCTCTGACCATCAGTATCCTCATTTTAAAAAAATAAAAGTAAAAGTATTGTCTTTCTTTATTCATTGTGTTAATTAAGATAAGGTATGCAAAATTCTTCAGATATGATAGTGTCCTAGGCCATAGCTGTGAATAACACTATATGTTATCCTCTTCAGGCCTTGATCTTAGCATGTATTATATCAAAATATATTTTTATGCCTTAATATCTTTCACTAGGCCATAAGCCTCTTGAGAACAAAAACTGTTATATTCATCTTTGTGCTCTCTAAATCTTAGCCTGGCCATTTTTAGTGATGACATTACCTCTGTCTTCAGTGTCTAAATATTAATGACAAATACAGGGTGCTGGTGATCCTCTGTATTCATGGACTCCACATTCATGGACTCCGCATTCATGGACTCAATAAACCATAGATCCAAAATATTCAAAAGATAAATATGTCCAAACTAAACACGTACAAACTTTTTTCTTCTCATTATTTCTTTAATAATACAGTATAACAACGATTTACCTAGCATTTACATTGCATTAGGTATTATAAGTAATCTAGAGATGATGCAAAGTATATAGGAGGATTTGCATAGGTTATATACAAATACTATTTCATTTCATACAAGAGACTTGAGCATCTGTGGATTTTGGTATCTGTGGGAGGTCCTGGAACTAATTCCCCTCATATACTGAGAGACGACTAAATGTAGGAAAGAAATTATATAAGAGGCAAAACAACTCATGTGTCAGTAACCATATTTACTCTGGAATAACCTGGCACTGATCACCCTTATGATTTCATATTCAAAAGAACCAACATATTACAAAAATAGTAGAAAACATATAGAAGTAGCTTTGTAATGAAGTTCACCATATTCTGATGTATAAATAGAAAACTAGAAGAACATGGACCAACCTACTGGAGCAAAAGTATAATATAAAGTTTTCCATTAAAAAAATTAATTAACATTTAGTTATTTTCACAACACAGATTATTTTTCCTCAAAGTAAAGGAGAGAGATGAAAGGAGCTAATGGTCTCTGATTAGCAATGTATACACTAATATATGTATAGAGAGTATACACATGTATATAAAATCTTCGCATACTGTAAGATCTATAAGACTCCATAGTCAAAGTATTGCTTTGTTTTTTACTAAATTCTGTTTTGTTGTGTCAGTTATATCTTATTTCTAGTTAATATTCAATCATATATAGACTTTTTTCCTTATGGATGCTATCTTTGAATTTTTTAAAACATATTATTGTGTCTTACCTCATAGCTATGTATAGGTTCAAGGTTATATTAGTGTAGTATATCATCACTGATTCCTCTTGTAAGTAGATTTGAATATAGACAATCTCACAAAGAAAGCCATGGGTTTTAAAGATATAGAAAGCCAAACTTATGCCTTCAAAAGAACTGTAATTCCTCCAGTTTAAGCATAATCAACTGGTGCTTGGGCTTGGTTCAAGGTGAAACCTGTACCCAGAGTCCCAGTATCTAATGCACCGTAGTAGGCATGGATGCTGATTACCAAATGCTTTTAAATCTCCCTTAGGGCAGATAGTAGTGTTGCACCTCCCTTCCTCCTTGGAGATACATATGGCCATTTGACTTCCTCTGGCAAATAAAATGGGAACAAAATTAACAGGTGTCATTTCTAGGTGAAAGCATTAAGAACTAGTACCAGATCCAGTGCCAGGTAAGATGGAGAAAGTACTCTTCACTCATCTCACACACCTGATGCAACTCTAAAATCTGAATAGAAATCATGGAGCAGTTATTGAGGTCTGTGAAAAGTACATTTCAGCAGACACTTTGGAAAAGAACACAAGAATTTAAAGTGAACTAGTTTGGATAGTCCTAAAACTATTTGAACTACTTTCTAGTAGTATTTGAACTACTTTGAAGCCCAATGAACTAACAATTGGCTTTTCCTATTTTTGTTCTTTTTTTCCCTTCAACATCACCCATCCCAGATTTAAGGCAGAAATAAGCACTATGGCACAAAGAGAGCACGAGTCACAGTCCTGTAATTCTGGTCTGAGTATAAAAAAAAAAAAAAGGAACTTTCAACAGTCAGAAAGAACACAGGAATCCCTATTTTTTTCCCCTCACTCTCTTTCTTCCATTTTTTTTTTTTTTTGTACTCCATTCTTCAGATAATCCCACAGTGATGGTGGCAGTGATCAGTAATGGGAACTAGCAAGAGACAAATTGAGGTAAAGGGATCGTCCTCTCGAATTGGAGGGACCACATCCCCCAAAAGTGGGAGTAATTCCATTGCTTTATTTCTTTCTCTTGCTTAATTCCATTGCTTTATTTCTTTCTCTTGCTTATTTCCATTGCTTTATTTTTTTCATGACTTGGGTCCAGAGTATCTCAAACACAGAAGTGTTTAGAAAAGTGTAACAACTAGAGCCACAACATTTTGGTCAGAATTCTGAAATGGGGAGACCCAGGAAGCCAGAAAATGCTGGGAGATAGCATAGAGG